>JACCGJ010023322.1:0-45550 GCA_013407085.1 Atriophallophorus winterbourni
ATTCCTAAGAAGACACAATTCAGTAGTTCGTGAGCGTATTCGTTTTGCGATATCTTGATTATGACGAAGGTGGCATCACACGTAGCGTACCAAGAGTCTCGGTTCAATTAGACGAATGGCAATGCGTTCAAACCTCTGCATTACTGCTTTCGCTATCAGTCCAGAGATGGGCGACCCAATTGAAGTTATTTGATCTGCTCGTACAATTTTCCATTGAATTAAAACGAGTGTGAAGACAAAGATCAATGATTGTCATTAGTTTTTCATGGGAGATTTGATTTCCGCCATAAGTATTTTCTTGTTTCGTTAGTAGCGATGAAATTGTTTGTTTGGCGATTGTGATGTCAATCGACATAAACAGGGTGGCGAAATCGAAGGAGACCATCAGCACGTCATCAGTTATCTTCACGTTCTGCAGTTCTTGAGATATTCTTCTTTTATGAAATGACTGGAGTCTCTGACGCTATATAATAGTATTCTTCGTAATTCTTTTGACAATCTGTGAGTAGGTGTTCCGAGCAGTAAGACGACTAGACGTAGTGGGATACCTTATTTGCGTACCTTTGGTATACCTTAGAATCAAAGAGTTAAAGAATCTTCTAGTTTCATTCGGAAATATTTAGCACTGGTAATCAGTGCCTTGAATTGCTGTCTCTTGAGAGTATCGTTAATCTTGTTCTCTATTCGTTTTATTTTATGTAACTAACCTGTTGATTTTGGTCGTGCCACGCAACTGTTCTTCAGCTTTCTCGATGTAATCAGCTTTATTCATAACTACCTTCATTCTTACTTTGTCTGTGTTAAAATGACTATGTTCTGGTCATTTTGAAATGTTTGATCACTTTTAGGTTTTCATATCTAAACTTGAAGTTTTCTAAGGTTTCTCCGTAATGGGGGAATGTTTTTTGTCGAATATTTTTACTTTTTTCCTGATCCACATTTTGAGATTTCATGATAACTTCCAGACATGTTGAGAATTCACTTGCATCGGCATCCCGATGATTAAAGTTCAGTCCAATGTATTATCGTGCTCACGTCCCCATCCCTTACACACCACTACCGCTTTCTCGCTGTTTGCCGTCATCAGGTGGAGACAGTAAGATCAGGTTCAGTGAGCCTTGAAACAGTGGAAAAGCGGTAAACAAAGTTAAACTTGTATGCCACTGTTATATAGGGTTCTTACAAAGAACCACGAAGACGAAATACAGAATCACAAAGTGATTCCTGGTCAAGAGCTCGAGGCGCATATAAAAGACCAATGTATTGTATACGCTTCGACTGCTTGACTAGGAATCACTTCTGTATTTCGTCATCGTGGTTCCTTGTAAGAACCCTATATAACAGTTGCATACAAGTTTAACTTTGTTTACCGCTTTTACACTGTTTCAAGGCTCACTGAACCCAATTTTTCTGTCTCCACCTGATGACATCAAACAACGAGAAAGCTGTAGTGGTGTGTAAGGGATGGGGATGTGAGCACCACAATACATTGGTCTTTTATATGCGCATCGAGCGCTTGACCAAGAATCACTTTGTGATTCTGTATTTGAACATTGTGGTTCTTTGTAAGAACCCTATATAAAGTTCGGTCCGTTCGCAAGCACCCGCTTGTTACTCGTTGACAGTTGCTTTGTTGAAAGGTTTCTCACCAAGACTAGGTGTAAGCCTGTGCAAATTCAGGTCAAGTGTTCTTCGCGTCTTCATTTTTGCTCGGCTCGTTATTATCTTAATTGCTTTCTCCAGGTCATCTGCTAGTTGCTGCCCAATGTGGATGTCGAACCTCGCTTGTTCTTCATTTATTATTGCTTTGTATTTCCTCATTCTTTCGTGGGCATTTGTGATCATCATTAATATTCATTAGCGGTTTTGTTTTTCCAAATGTTTAATTGCACGTGGATGATTGTCAGTTTGGCGCACGTAAGATAGGAATACTTCAATGTTTGTCATTGTACAAGTAAATTTGAAAAGATACTGTCAAATTACAAACATGCATTGTTTATGGAGTTCGTTTCCAAGAATTCATTGAACTTACACGAAACATATTTCGCTCTCTTTTGCTACAATGCGAGAAAGCGAAGAGGACGTTAATGTCCTTTGACTATCCTTAACAATAAAATGTATTCAGAGTAAAGAAAGTCATTGTATAAGCACGGTTTCCTTGGTATTCTGTGATTTGGGAAGTTAATTGCATGCAAAAAATATTATAGCTTTAAATTTAACGTAACTTTTCAAACACTATTGCATAAATGTCAGTGCTTTCACAGTCGACCAGACACTGAAATCTATTTTGACGTTTGGCGAAAATACAAAAATATATCTTGATCGTGAATGAAAGCATCGATTTGAAAGTTGTGTTTTTGCGCCCTGAGGAGGAAAATATATATGCGACCTCTATATTAAATTATTTTTAAGCAGAATGAATACTGTACGTGTTCTCAATTGCTTTCTTATATTCTTTTATTTTCTACACGTTACATAACGGGACTGATATATTTGTGCTAGTAACTAAAAATTGAAATCTTCGTATCACCATATCATTTAGACGATGCATCCTAAAACATCTATCTCTCACCGTATTAAAATTCGTAAGAATCCTCAAACAAGAAATTGCACCGTGAGGTTAGTTAGCGACACTTCTTTAATCTTGAATACCTTGAGAATATTAGAATCTGATTTATTAAGTCTACGTAACGAAATAACAACTTCTCAAACTTTCTTTTATTCTCTTAAACCGTTATTATCTTTTTTGAAGCCTAATTCTATTATTCATCATGATATCCTGGTGCAAGTCAATAAATTTGTAGAAGCATTGAAATTAGTAAGAGAGAATCCCGTTCAGTTCAGTAGCGACTGGTGGTGTTCTTGAAAGTGAGCAATAATGGCTACATCGTCGGCAAACAGCAGATCACGGATTAGCACATCCCGTACTTTGGTTAGTGCTCTCAACCGGTGCAAGTTGAAAAGTTTGCCATCACTTCACATGCCAAGGTGAACTCCTGTTCTCGTCCTAAAAGCGTGCTTCAGAAGCTGGGCTAGAAAAATGCAAAAATGCGTGGGAGCCAGAACAGACCGTTGTTCGATGCCCCGGTGAAATTCAAAGGCTTATGAACTGAAACCGTTAAAATGGATTTAGCCCTTAATGCCAGAGTGGAACGGAATAACGAGTTTGAGCAGTCTTTTCGGGCAGCTCATATGATGGAGCATTTTGAAAATACCATCCATGCTGACGTAGTCAAGTGCCTTCACTGAATCAATAAAAATAGCGTTTACTGTTTCCGACACTTTTCTTGAATTTGTCTTAAGGAGTAGAAAATGTCAACGGTTGACGACACATTTAGTTTCGGAGTAAACGCTATCAGTTAAAACTTGTAGCCGGATCTGTAAGACTTTAGCAAACAATTGGTATACAACATTCAGAAGGGAGATTCCTCTGCAATTGTTGCAGCCGACAATATCATCCTTATTCTTAGCGTGGTGATCTTCGTGTCTCGCATCACTTGCGTTACTCACTCTTACTGCCAGCAATGAAAAAGCAACTAGTGAAGAGGCGGTAATAATGCTGTTCTGCAGAATTAGATGAGCTCAAGTTTCAAGATTCAAGATTCAAGATTTATGGTTAAAAAAAGCAAATTGCTGTACAGTACCATAGGATATACGTATAAAAATTTATAAAAAAAATCGTTACTTGTATGATCATCTCCGTTTTCTTCATAGGTGGAGCAAAAATAATCCTCAATGGCGACACAGACTGAGGGATGGACGGTAGTTCCGTGCGTTAAAAAATATAGACATCAATATGTAGGGGCCAACGCAGTAGTACTCAACATAAGGTTTCGTAACCTTTGTTTAAAGATGTGCTCGTTCGCTGAGGTAACAATATCTGTCGGCAAGCTATTCCACAAGAAGCATACACGAACAGCGAAGAAGTGACGACGACAATTCAATCGTGAGTGTGGGATTTGAAGGGTCAAAGGGTGGCTGCGTGTGGGGACAACCGAACCAAACTTGAAGAGGTGTTTGAGAGGGTGGGATTTCGCATAGATGATTCGATATGTCAGAGTGAGGTCGTGTAGGATACGCCTGCGCTCGAGGGTGCACAGTCCAAGTCTGGTCAGTCGCTGCTCAAAGGGTAAATTATTCAATCCGGTAACAATTTTGGTTGCCTTGTGATAAATTCGTTCGAGGAGCGAGATGTTTTTTTCCATCCATGGCGTCCAAGCTTGTACAGCGTAGTCAACGACAGGATGTATGTAAGTGTTTAGTAATTTCGCGAGTGAGTGTGGTGGGAAACGTCCGAAAATGCGTTTCAGTAAACCTAGCAAGCTGCACGCACGCTTGTAGACGGCGTCGCACTGTAGGCTGTTCTTCAAAGTGCCAGACACCAAGATTCCGAGATCTTTTTGTGATGTACTCCATTCAAGCGGGTGGCTGCCAAGTTTGTAGGTAAAGGGAAAGGGTTTTCCGACTTGCAACATTTTGCACTTGCGGAAATTAAATGGCAGTTTGTTTTGGATTGACCACTGGTGCAGCTTATTCAAATCTCCTTGCAGAACATGACAGTCCTCGATAGAGTTGACCTTCGTCCAGATTTTTACATCATCTGCGAATAAAACAAGCTTACATGCTAGTAAGTTCGGTAGATCGTTTATAAATATGAGGAACAGTATTGGACCGAGAACCGAACCCTGAGGGACTCCGCTCGTGGCTTCAATTGTTCGAGAAGTTTCACCATCTATTCTGACTTTTACTTTGCGTCCAGACAGGTAACTTGTGAACCATGTTAGTAGGTTTCCGATGACGCCAACATTCTGCAGTTTCTGAAGCAGTAAGGAGTGATTCACTCTGTCGAATGCTTTAGATATATCTAAGTAACCGGCATGGACGGAACCCCCTTGGTCTAGTGCTTGCGTCCAGTCATTTAGAGTCGTGAGCAAGTTAGACAGGCATGAATATGTTTTCCTAAATCCGTGTTGTGTGAAAGTTATTAGCTGATGGTTCTCGAGATGTTCAACAAGTCGTTCACACACCAGGCGTTCCAAAATTTTAGAAACCGCTGAAAGAAGCGTCACGGGGCGGTAATTCGCCGGATCAGAACGACTGCCCCCTTTGTAGATTGGTGTGATAACACCGGTTTTCCATTGAGTTGGTACGGTTCCCGTATTCAATGAGTGCCTGAATAGACCACTTAGTGGGCCACAAAGCTCCAGCTCGCATGACTTCAGAACAGCGGGTGTTATTCCATCCTCTCCTGGTGATTTGCGAACGTTCAGTCGCGTAAATGTTTTCGCACAACCGTAGGATTTACCTCGATGTTGCTAAGGCATTCGACTTGTAGTGGGTGCGGGAAAGACGTCAGCGTTGACACGTTCTTTGGACAAAATACTTGCGCATAAAATGATATTAGGGCATCAGCTGTATCCTTGACATTATCAGTCAGTCCGTTCTCTGTCTGGATAGGAAATACACCTGGCTTAACCTTGGTCGCGGTGTTTACGATGGTGTACAGCAACTTAGGATGTCGTTCCATCTGGTCGATCAGCTTCCAATGGTGATATTGCTTGTCTTCTCGAATTAGGGACGTCACCTTGTTACGAAAACTACGAAAGTGTTCCCAGGATGCGTCTGTTCGTATTATTTTGTGTGCAGCCCATGCGGAATTTCGCATGGCTATCCACTTCCGAGTGCGGCTTCGAAGTTTGAAGCAAAATGTTCTTGATTTCCTTTTGGGAACACAGGTAGAATTGTCGTCTAGTTTTGTACCGATATAACTTAACAGACTAGAACAATGAGTATCTGCATTCGTAAGATCGAGATGTTTTCCTCCATAATCGTAATGGCACCGCGAAGGCCGAAGTAATCGACTCTCCTGATGAACTTAACGTCGCCCGACGCCCTTCGGGCGTTGCACACGAATTCGAAGGACAACACAAGATGGTCACTTAGCCCCAAAGGACTATGATACTGCACTGACTCCACTGCTGTTGCTTCGGAGGTTAAAACCAGATCTAGAATTGACGATTCATTGAGGCCCCTTTGTCGAGTGAATGAATGGACATGGTTGTATAGGGGAGTGAAAGTGATAATCTCACGGAATTTGTACTCAAGGGATTGCTGAGTATGCACACTTTTGGTGTAGAGATGTGGGAGGTTAAAATCACCCATTATTAACAGTTGGCATCCTCTAAGATTTCCAGCGTTGCGCATCATTTGTAACAACGTTTCATTTGGGCATCGGAAGAGTTGGGCGAGCGGTAGATCACACCAAGTATACAGTTCTCTCCAGTTTCCAAGCGAAGGCTACACCACATGGTGTCCTCTAGCTCAAACCTTGTGTCAGGTACAGCTGTGCATTGAAGACGTTCGTTATAATACAAAGCAACTCCACCACCTGATCTTGAACGGTCTCGTCGAAGTAGGATCATGTTGGGAAGTGCCAGCTCGCAATCGTTCACCTGATCGTAAAACCATGTTTCGGTAACAGCAATGATGTCAGCAGAAAACTGAGCGTTAAAGTGAGACAATTCGGCGATTTTGTTCCGCAAGCACTGTGCATTTGTGTATAGGCATTTAAAGTGGTTTTCGTGTGTAGCGAGCCCATGCGGATGATGTTTGTATGTCCGACCCCCTGAGAGCCGGACCATGATGTACTCAGTCCGACTCGGTTTGAGCCGGATTCAGGTGGAATTCCGTTGTCACCAGGTGCCTTCCCATTCGCTATGCGGTCGATTGCCCTATTGAACTCATCAGGAGTATCTAGTATATACGGTATCTAGATGTTTATTGTTTGTCATCCGCTCAACATTTTGAAGTGCAAGCGGTAAAACCATACTGTCCCAAGAGTATAGAGAGGAGAAGCGCTCCACCCATCTTTTAATCTGCTGCGTTTTGTCAACAAACGGGTTACTAGATATAAACTTAATGGGAGCCATTTTAAGTTTGTTTGGACTAGGCACTCATGTTACGGAAAGTTAATTGTATATAATCCACCTTCTTTGTTAGTGCGACTCGTAGTCGGTAGCACTGCAAGCCCAACCATGGGTGAGTGAGAACCCAACCGTTTAAGGACCGGTTTATGGAGTTAATAAATATCACACGCTGTCTAGTTAACAAGCGTCCGCGATCATTATTGATTTGTGATTGTTCGATATTGTAGACACAACGACTTGATCAGCTAGATAGCGTTGAACCGGTTTGGCAGTTCGTTCTGAACGACGTGGTGGTAGTGGTGAGCTACCAACGACTATTGTGCTGCCACCTCTTTATCGTTTATGTGTTGGTCAGTCGAATCTGTTGGAAGTACAGGTCTAAAACGGAGTTGCTCTGGGTGGCAATGTATTGTCTTTCCATTTGCTAAAAGTTTTGTCACGTCGTGTCCATTATTTATTTATTACTATGCTTTTATCTCCAGCCATTCACCGCTGGATCTCCACGCTGTCTTGACGTTTCATCATTTCGTTTTATTTCAACGAAATACGGATGCTTGGATGGAGCTGCGGAAGGTCCACTCAGCATTTTAGTTTCGAACACATTAAAATTTCTGGCGGGGATAATTCCATCGTAGAATGAGGTGTTATTCGGTAGCCGAAAAGAAACTTGTTCATTCGTGTCTGAAGATCACCGTTAAACGTTTGATTCCCTTGTTTAAGTGTTTGAACTACCCATTCAGCTAAACCATTTGATGATGGGTGATACGGCAGATGTGTTGATTGTTTGGACACCGATGGCCTTTAGAAATTCTTGAAATTCAACACTCGCGAAAGCTGGTCCATTATCACAATCGAAAGACTCGGGTAAACCATGTTAGCAAAGATTGCGCGAAGGGTTTTAACTGTTAAGTCCCAGGTTACATTTCTCAGCACCCAGGCTTCGATTCACTTGGTACGGGCATCCACCACAACCAATATCATCGACCCATCGGTTAGACCAATTAAACCGATGTTAAGCCTTTTGAACCAGTTTTGTAATGTGTTCATCAATACCATGTCACCAAACATAATTGCGTGCCAATACTTATTATACAAGAAATGCCTGGTTGAGCAGTGTGTAGTTCTATTAGTATTCGACTTCTGAAAACTTGTGGTATAATAACACAACATTCATGTAGGATGCAATCGTTCATAAGGCTTAACTCCTGTTACCTTTTGAAAAACGGAGATTGAGTATCAGATGGCTCAGCCAGCCAACCGACTTGTAGATACATTTTTACTGTTGAGAATATGGGGTCCCTTTCGGTTCCGTTTTTTATTTCAGATGACGTCACTGGTAACATCTCTAAGCAATCGATTAGGTGAACAAGTTCGATTGCAATTTCGTACTATTCTGGACATTCTGGTAGAGATTGCCGAGTAAAGGCGGCCGCATTGTAGCTATTTGAGCCTGGAATATAGGGTATATTTTATTGATGGGAGGACAATTGCATCCGAGCTGCTTACATCGTGCGATGGTCCAATTTTTTACAAACAATCCCACCAATGTTTTGTTGTCGGTGTTCATCTCAAATGATTGTCCGAATAAATAATGATGGAAAAGTTTGATACCAAACATTAACGTCGAGGCCGCTTTGTCCAATTGAGAATAATTTGGTTCTGACGAGTTAAGCGTACGGGAAGCGAACGCAACCGGTCTATCTGTTCCGAATTCATTGAGTTGGATTGAAACTGTTCCAACACCATAAGGTGAGGTGTCGAAGAACATCGTGATTGTACCTGACTGTCAGAAATGCATTAATACACAAAGAGAGGTTAGCAGTTCCTCGATTCGTTGAAAGGATACACCTTCACTTTTACCCCACGTACGCCGCACGTTCTTGAGGAGTAGTCAATTTAGGGGGCATAATTGTTGAAGCGTCTGGTATGAACCTTGAATAAAGGTTAACCATTCTAATCTCAGACCAAGTTCGTGTTGATTGGCAAACAGCTTCTCGAGTATTGACAAATGTTCTTTTATTATCATCTTGGTGACTAGGATGTTGTTCAGATACGCCACCGTATGTGGTATGTCCTTAATGTACATTTCTATGGTCCTTTGAAATCTGTTAGAGCTGAATTAATCCCGAGTGACAATCTCGTGAACCGAAATAAAGTTTTGTATGTCAAAATTGTCGTTGCCAATTTTGAGCACTTATCTAAATTCAGTTTTAATAAGCATGAGGCATGTAGATGTTGATGAGATATTTACCTCGTCCCAGGTTGGCGTAGATATCTTCAATTTTCGGGATAGAATATGCTTCGGCAGGTAAACTCGAGTGTACATTCGATTTGTAGTCACCCAAAATTCTTACATTGCTATCGCTTTCGAGCACCGGCACGACCGGGATGGCCCATTTGGAAAAATTAACCAGCTCAATTATCCCTGCTTCCAACAAGCGTTGATATTCGGCCTTTACCTGGGAATACAATCTGTACGGAACTGATTTGGCTTTGAAGATCTTGGGATCAGCCGTCCAAGCTTTAGGTAAACTGACTTTCATACCTCTCAGTTTCCCTGCGTCCGGATCGGAAACAACTACAACAGCGGACACAAGATTTAGTATAAAATTGATTGTTAAATCAGATCAAAGTGAAAACTGTGACAGACATGTTTGAGGAATGTGGTCTGATTACTTGATTTACCGATATAAGATGATCGTGCGTTTTGTTCTCGGTCTTATGCGTTTGACTTATCAGCTTTCTTTTGTGTTGTGGGATTCGCGAGTGAAAGCGATTAGTGTTGAAAATGTTAAACTCAGGTTTGAATCAGGACAGATTAGTCAAGTAGCTGTCAATTTTAATTTCAACCAAATTTCAACCAAAAAGCTGTTATTAGAGTGATGCGAGAATATTCCAAATAGTCATTGATGTTGCATCATACAAATTACGATACTCGGCTTAGTCCTCACACGAAAGCTAAATTTCTGATTGCAAATCAGATTTTATCCTCGACTTTGCGAAAGAAATTGGTTCAGCAAAAATCAGAACGGTGTTCGATTGTCAGGTTACAAATACGCATACCCGATGAGTGGCATTAACTGCAAAACCGATCGTGTTCTTCGGTCCTGTATTTCGAACGTCATATACTACTTAATTATAAAAATATGACTTTAAACAACAATCAACCATCCTGCTGTAATTATAATATTGCAAAAATATTAAAAAGAGTTACCCGTGCTGTATTGCAACGACTGTCGAATTTAGCTTAGTTCCCACACGAGAGCGAAATTTCAAGTTGCAAATGAGAATTTATCCTGGACTTCGTGAAAACATGGTTTCAGCACAACGTCAGATCGGCGTTCGAATATCAGTTCACGGATATGCATAACTGATGAGTGTCAACAAATATAAAATCGGCCTGTGCTTTCGTCCTGTTTTTTGAACATCTTGCACTACTAATTTATAGATGCTGATTTCAACACAACGTATTCACGCTGACTCCACCTGCCTACTGCAAACAGCCAGTTATAGTTTGTCGTCTGTAATTGCTGGACTATATTGACAATCTAAAATGGGGTCTATTTGAGAGATTAACTCAGTGGATTTACACACACTCAGCCGTTCAATGTGGTATCATTTTAGCTACCGGTGGGATAAAAAATATCAATTTCAATCAATGCATTTTATCTGAAAACAATAACATAAATGGTACACATAATCTCCTTTCTGATTTCATGTTGCGATGTTCAATTTTACGGTGATTTATCAGAATTTTGAAGGAAGCTTTGCATCGCATTAGACCGCAGCCATCGCCCGCGGACTTACATAACGTACAAAATGTGCGATACATTGAGTTTGCTTTGATTTGTGCAAATTCAGAGCAATAATCCACAAGCACCGTCATCCGATTAGAGCGTAGCACCAGAAAGGCTGAAGACGGACATTGTACTCCCACAATAAACAGGCTAACCGAAATGGGAAGTTTTGAGTGGCAGTCCTTCTGTAAACGAGACCAGACGGTAGACATCACCATCTAATGATTGATGTACAAGTTGGCTATTTCGATTGGATGGCTCAAACACGATTAGTACACGATAGAAAGGAAATCATGCGAGCGGGCTTAGAGGCTGACCCGCTTGTTATCAGGGAGACTAGATTGCTTTTGGCGTTTAGTACGAATCAATGTATGTATTTTCACTTGAAATAAAATAGTTTTACACGAGTCTGTTGGTTTGAATATTGTGTTCATTCGATCAAATATAACATTACCGTTGTCGACTCGCGCCAAACAGCGCGATAAACTCATTTGATTTACTTGTATTAGCAAGAAATCAGTGGGCACAGTTTCGCGCGAAACCCTATTCAAAAGAATGTCACAGACAATATTACTTGAAAATACTTGATTCACAACTAATTTTGAGATTGGTCGTGAAATGTGAATGAAATACTAAGGCAGAAAATTAAATATGACTTAGTCAAGTGATCTCACCTTCTTTTTTCCTTATTTAAGTAATATAAAAGTGAACAGTTTATCTCATGCACCTGAATTTCACGGATACGGAATTATATATTTACACGAAAACACATCTGAAAAGCCAGTTTTCGATTAATCAGAATACACCCACTTGTAAACATAGACAAAACATGTGTAACCAAGTGATGATGGTCAAAAACACAAAAGTCAAAACTGCCAGATCGAAACGAATGGTAAATTTCTGTTACTTTTAAAATGATTTTGGTTCGCTTTGTAAGTACTCGATATCACAAAATATTCCCACAATTCCGCAACATGTCAAACTCACTGAAACTGATTTTACGTGGTCCGCATGCTGATGGTTAAAAAGTCAAGTTCAGGTGTTGATTATGCAATTCTGAGATTTACGTTGCTCAAATAATCGAAAAAACCATAACGCTTTTCTCTTTTGTTTAGCCCATCAATTCATCTTGCTTCATTTGAAAATTATTTTTTTACTTGAGCAACTTCACGAAATTTTAATCTCTCCACACGGTGACTGCAAACAGCCAGAAACCGATAGTAAAGTGTTATGGCTTGGGATGTGAACACCAGAATACATTTATCATTTTGAACGACTTGAGCACTTGACCAAGTATCACGTTATGATACTTTATTTGAAAATCATGGTTCGTCGTATGAACCCTATTTAACAGTGGCTTCAGAGTCTAATTTTTTACAACTTATCTACTGTTTCAATGATCATTGAAGCTCATCTTATCGTCTCCACCTGATGATGGCAAACAGCCAGAAACCGGTTATGGAGTATAAGCGCTGGGGGTGTGAGCACCACAATACGTTGGTCACGACATTGTGGTTGCCATCCATAGTATGTAACTACAAGTACCTTGTAGAGAAATGTATTCAATGGAAGCTAGAAGAAATATTAATGGTGTGTGGTTTAAATGTTGAAGCTGCAAAAAAACTATTCACGTTGAAATGATATTTCGAATACCAGCATTTCGATCACATTCTGGATACACTTTGGAAAATGCACTTTTCATCACGCGATCATCTCATCAATATAACCCTCAATGATACTTCTCACCTGATGCAAGACGTTTTCCTCAAGTGTTCAGCATTATCAAAAACTATCTTCCTGAGCGTCCCTATATCGAAGGTCTTCTATTTCATTTGTGTCAACTTATCCATGTCAAAAGCAACTTCTTCTTGAAAATTTATTTCGTTGATATCATATGTGTATTTTCAGTGAACATCGTTATGCTGTATTGCATAGGATTCGCTTCGATCCTTCCATGTTGGTCTTGAGCTGAATTATGTAAAAGTTTCCAATAAAGAGTTGTCTTTCTTCTTTTTTCTTCTACTTCGATCCACATATAGTTTCAGATACAAATGATGATAAAAGTGAAAATAGCCAGCTTTTGGAGTCAACCGGAGAAGTGCGATCAGTGTTGTTCATCAGTTTATTTAATTCCCTATTTAGGTTTCATTCTCAGATTAATATTTATCAACGTTTTTATAAACGTATGATCACAACGACAAAAGAAACCGATTTTTACTCGCATCCCCATCACTTACACCATACGGCCGGTGTATGGCTGTTTGCCGTCATCAAGTGGAGACGGTAAGATCAAATTCGGTGAGCCTTTAAACAGTGACATGGTTGTATGCCCCAAAGAACCTCACAAAGAACCACGATGTCCGAATAAAGAATCACGGAGTTTATTGGTCAAGCTCACGTGGTGCTTTAAAGCGAACAACGAATTTTGGTGCTGCCATCTTCATCACTTACACATCACAACCGGTTTCTGGATGTTTACCTTCATCAAATGGAAACAGTAAGATCAGATTCAGTGATACTTTAAACAGTGATATAGTAGTAAACGAACTATGTACCGTTTCAAATATGGTATATATTCACTTATAGATTAAAACCACTGCCACTTATAGTTTCATGATCCTTTATCTTATTTCCATCAACATAAAAATATTAACCAAATCGTAATTTGTACTGGGTATTATAAAACAACGTATAACGAGTGAACAGAAATTTTTGTAAATCTTCCTAACGTCACAGGTATTTGCTCACAAACATATTACAAGTTATATTTCAAAATTTCTGAAAACATGTTTCAACGCAGCATGAAGCGCACCGAATATCCCATAATTCAACCGGTTCAAAAACGCAAAATAACGTTAGCTCCTCGTAGTTACACTGTGGAATACTTGTAAATTCGATCACTCTCTGGTCTGTTTGAAAGGCTGTAGACGTTTTCAACCAAATAAAATTAAATTAGCTCTTAAAGATTAACCGTCGAATTGAAAACATTTCATTCCCATTTTGCGGCACGTTTCAAATCCGATTTTGATTTACCCGCCACAAATTTGCAAATGTTTGGGAATCGGTGATTGGTTGAAATATGCACCTTTTGTGTGGCACATTCTTTGCAAACGTGATTGCTTATTTTCCGACACTGCCACAACAATGTGGCAATAGGATTTAGAAACATACACCTGGGAACGATTTTTCCTTGATTTAGCTGTCGGTGGATGAATTTTGTTTCTGCTAAATAAAAACAACGCCGGAAGATGAATCAAAATTTGGTGAGTCGAAAGTGAAATTTTGGATTCCTAATCGAATAGATAATATTTTTTTGTAAATTCAAAGTATCTTATTTAAAGCTAATTCTAGGTCGATTCAATGATTGCCCAAATACGGTAATTGCTTCTAGGAGATGAATATCCTTTTCATTAATAATACTTTATACGTCAAAGTGCAAATATCACTACTAAACTATTAGTACTCATTTGTCTGTTTCATAAAATTAAAATTAATTTTTAACCAGTAATCCGATGAATAGGTCCAATTGTATACTATCTGTAAATCAAATGGTTTGTGAATGGCTGTATATTACGCAAGTTGAGGATTTATAATCGGCGTTATTTGTATACTGGGAGCGCCAATGTTTACAGCATCATTAAATAAAATAATGTATTTCAAATTTTGCTCGCCACTGTATTATAACGTTAAATGCACCCACAGGCGGTTTTGCAGTTATTTGAGGTCGCGCGGTGGAGATAGTTTTACGAACAGTCTTCAAGGTATTACTTTGTTCGCCTGCATGCCACTAGTAGAAGGCTTACTGAACATTATCTTCAATGTGTCCAACCGATGACGACAAACACAGAAATATCTGTGGAGTTTAGGTGCGAGTGCTGAACACCAAAACTTAATATCGATTTAGAGCGTCTCGAAAGTTTTTACCGAGAATCACTGTGGGATTTTGTTATTTACTATCCTGGTGTTGTACGAGTCCTATTAAATAATGGCTTCGCAGTTCTAATTTGTTTAACTCATTGCTGTGCATACAATACCAAATTTCTAGGAAGTTCAATAACATCGGGCGTAATTTGTGGGTCGGTGAACGAAATTTCCTTGCACTCATATTCGAAAGATTCTCGGGTATTTGATTGGATTGGATCGCATTGCTTAATATCTTGTAAACATTTAATTCATCTAAAATAGAGCTACCATGACTATCAATTCATTATTTTTCCGCACATGAAAGATTGCAATCCTGTTTAACATATTAGCTGAATTGATTTTTCAATTTAAGTAGAGCACAAAGTCACGTCTTGTGATGTTATTTTGGCACTTTAATTGTGTTGTTAAAAATCAAGATGAATGTTGTTATCCATAAGAGTAAGTCATAAAATTATCGGAGAACTTTCGAAGCCTTTATTAAATTTGGTCCAACTCTACGGAGACAAGACACAAGGCAGTCACTCAGCCTAAAATAATTTTCTTTTTCAGCCATTCATAAGTAGGAGGGTAAACTTTATGTTTCCTAGTGGATTAAACATAACTGTGACTCAAAAACGCTCATTTTATGTGCATTTCAATCACCGACCCACCCCACAACCGGTTTCGTTTTGTTTGTACTCATCTGGTAGAAGCAGTAAGATCAGGATCCCCATGCGATTGAAACAATGAAAGATTGGAAAATAAGTTGCGCTTGTATGCCACTGTTCGGATAATAATTAAGACTCGTTTTTTAGTGCATCTGTGAATTATTTTTCAAGCGCCAGTCTATATCAGAATCACAGATGGATTTCAGTTTACAAATGTCATCACATTGAAATTCCACATAAATCTTCTAATTTTGTTTGAAATTGTGTCCACTTAGTGGAAGCAAACTGTTCCATATACGATAGTTCATGCATATATTACATAAAAGGTAATATTTTCACTGCATGCCGGAAGACTGAAAAACCTTTTTTTAAATATGTGTTTCAGTGGGTTTGACGCCATAAATATTATTCTGTAAACTAGTATTAATTCACTTCAAATTCATCCGTGTTCGAGGGTGCTCTCACCGAGTATAGATAGTCACTGCTCAAAGGTTAGATTATGCGATCAGTTAATCATTGTGACTGCTAAAATGTTAAATTCGCTCGAATATTGAGACGTCTTTTATCTAACCATGGTGCATTAAACTTACGTCCTATAGTCGATCTGCTTCTATCAGCTAAAGGCAAAAATATTAACGGGTGAAATATCGGAGTGAAATTTAATTTTGATTGGAATAGCGGAAACGTTTTAGCACTTGAATTTTAACACGATGCGAAATTAGTGTTCAGATATTCAAATCACTGTGACGTGCTAATAAAATCTCTGGTATGCTGGATAACAAACTTTGCGATAGGTTCCACGAAGCTGATACATTATTTATCACTCTCGATTAAATTTACGCTTTATCCGAAGTCAAAGCATTCTGGATTAGCCGGAAACATATTTTTGCTTTTCGTATTAAACAGTAGGCTTTGCTAGGATTATCAATCAATCGTTCTATAGCTGAAGCAATCGTCAACTGTCATTTCTTAAATGAGGAAACCCATGGGTGGGAATCAAATATATACTCCCAAAATTTAATAAATCACTAATTTATTGTGATGCTCACATCCCTTACACATCACTACCGCTTTCTGGCTGTTTGCCGTCATCAGGTGAATAAAGTAAATAAAAGAATAATGTATTGTGGTGCTCACATTCCCATACCTCACACACCGCTACCGGTTTCTGGCTGTTTGCCGTCATCGGGTGGAGACAGTAAGAACAGGTTCATTGAGCCTTGAAACAGTGGAAAAAGCGGTAAACAAAGTTAAACATGTATGCCACTGTTATATATGTTTCTTAAAAAGAACCATGATGTTCAAATACAGAATCACAAAGTGATTCCAGGCCAAGCGCTCGAGGCGCATATAAATAAAATACTGTTTATCATTTGACACAAATTTTTACTTTCCTTATATTCTGATATTCCATTCAGATGAACTTTGAGGTCACGCTCATCAAAAATGCAGCACAACTATGATTGATGCCGCACACATTAAATCAATAAATTTCAATTGATCTTTTATGTTCACACTGGCAAACCATTTTGTGTGAATTTACTAAGAAAATCGTCATGCGCTTGAGTTGAAATCATGTAGTTTGGGCAAACCGCCCCGCGGTACAAAGACGTTTGCAAAAGCGATTTGAAATCTGTCGACATTGACCTTACGAGTTGGGAAGAACTTTCTCTTGGCCGCTCACAATGTAGGCACCTTGCAAATCGTCATGTCCAATTTGGTGATGAGCAGATACACCTTTTGGCTGCTGAAGGCAGAACAAGCTGCAGGCTTGCAACTGACGCCGATCGAACTCGTACTGCCTATCGGTGTGAGTGCTGCGGGAGAAAATGTCATTCCCGAATCCGACTGCTTACTCATTATAAAAGCCGCGGAACTTGAAACCTTCGTTGTGTGATGTTTATTCATGTTTGATATCAATCGAAGAAGGCCAACAACACATGACAAATAATCACAATGCTATTTTGTATTTGAACAACATGGTTTGCTGTACGAACCTATTATAACAGTGTATTCAGAGTATAACTTAGTTGACCACTCTTTGCCAAATGATAATTATCTTGAAATTATGTGAGATATGCATTAACCCGTTGCAAACAAACTTTCACTAATTATAAACGCTTCCAACCTCGGTACACTCAATGCCGGCACATTTTCGAATGAGAGGAAATTTACACAAAATATTCAAACGTTTTGACGAAAAGGGTGTATGTAGAGATTGTTCAGTGTTTGGTATCAGTTTAATCGACTGGAGCGAAGCATTTATTGATTAAAATCTCCGTACTTTATATCAATTGACCTCGAAATAACCTATTACGCTCATTAATATATTTTGTAATGAATCCCTTAAGAAAGCATACTTTATGTTTCAACCATGGTTCTCAGAATTGAGCATTTATCGTCCCCAGTAAGTGCATACATATCAGGCAGGTTGATTTTATAAGATTTGCGAAAACGTCGAAAATATGTAGCATAGAGCTCATTGCAGTTCACGTAATTAAAATTTGATCTTGCTCTAATGTATTGTGATGCTCACATCCCCATCCACCAAAATACATTAGTCTTTTATATGCGCCTTGTGTACTTGGCCAGATATCACTTAGTTATTATGTATTTTAACATCGTGGTTCTTTGTAAGAACCCTATGTAACAGTTGCAAACAAGTTAAACTTTCTTTACCGCTTTTCCACTGTTTCAAGGCTCACTGAACCTAATCTTACTGTCTCCACCTGATGATGGCAAACAGCCAGAAACCGGTAGTGGTGTGTAAGCAATGGGGATGTGAGCAACACAATACATTGGTCTTTTAAATGCGCTTCGAGCGCTTGGTTAGGAATCACTTTGTTATTCTGTATTTGAACATCGTGGTTCTTTGTAAGAACCCTATATAACAGTGGCATACAAGTTTAATTTTGAGCTTGCTCTGTTTTTGTATCCTCGAACGTCATAAACTGAAACCAGGAACTCTATTGGATGTATTTCACTTTAATATATGCCCAAGTGTCCAGTTAATTGATCTGCCAACCTGCAACAAAAAGAACACGGAGAAAGAATTTGAAGGACGCGTTCTAATTTAATAAATGATGCTTCATATATAAATAAATATTATGCATCCGAAAATTCATGTACTTATATATATGAAGGTTTAATTTAAATGTTATTTCAATTGCTCGATTAAACTTCAAACATTCTTAAACAATAAGATAAAGTGTCATTACACCGTGGTAAATTTGTCGATGCACTGTAACTGCTCCAAATTTTGATGCCTCGTGTCTTTGCAGATGCAATTACCATTTTTCATCACAACACCGAACACAATTATTTAGAAATAACAAAGTCTCCACGTTCTACGCACATGATTTATATAACATCCAGCGAGAAATACGATTCGTTTATCTTATTCTTCCATACATTCGGAGACCAGCATAAATCAAAGAACACTGTCCCGAAATCGTTGCTTTTAGCTGTTATTATCTAAGTGGAGCCCGTGTGTGGCATCTGTTTTATCGATTAAGGTTTGGTAAAAAATCGAGCAAAAATCAGTTGTTGGCAGTAATAACATTCAAAAACTAGCTCATCTTGCATTGCTGTTCGTGGCTCTTTGTATGTATGGAATAACGGATCAGTGCTTAAAGTCACTCGGAGATTTTTAAGCTTAAAATATTATTTTTTCCTGACTAAAGATAGGATAAAATTATAATTGCCGGTATTGATCATCGTATTGGTGAAAAATGTTATATAATCATCCATGAATACTTTTAGCAAAGAAAATATTTTTCATCCAGAAAAGCAGGGGCTTGTAAAATGCTTGATTTCATAGGCTGCCAACACTACTAGAACTTGCTGTCTATCCATTCTTGCATAGAAGCTTCAGTACAAATTCATGGTTGCACTTCAGATTTTGAAATTTACCTTAGGCCAACAAAGATATGTTATTTTGAGATTTTATCTGCTTTGTTGCCGAAGCATGTTCTGAGCACGGATACTGAAGATAGGCGCCAACACATTTGATGAGATAACAAGTTTTCAGCCTGATCCGTATGAAAGCATTATCCAAGTCACTAGATGTGCTAATCTGCTACTGTTTTCCGATAATTCAACTATCGCTGCTCACACCCAGGACCAGCTTCACTCGAGAACGGATTGATTTTCATCGGTGTGCAATGAATTTAGACTCACAATAAATATGGAAAAGATTAAAGGCCGTGGTAATAGGATTGTATTGCGCCCAAAAATCACTGTTTACCCGCGTCAACTGGTACCGATTTATCATTTTGTTGATACTGGTTCAAATAATGCGTTTAATTAAGTCGATAGGCATCGATATTGAAAATCGAATAAACACGGCGTTTTTATCCTGTCCCGTTTCTAAATCGTGTCTGATTTAAACACACTGCCGTGAACAGAAAAAAATGTATGAAAGAACGGAACTAGAATTCGTTTTATTTACAGAACATCCATAGCATCATGAACATACCCTGGACGGAGAGTATTCTTATGAATCTGGTCTAAACTCACGTTCACAATACAAATTTAGTGCCTACAACGTAAGGTGGTTCAAGTAAATAAAATGAGAAATGTCACAAGATCACAAGATCACCTATTTAAATGAATGAATTCCAAGCTTCACAATCTGGGCTGGCTTCATCCTAACATTTTACTCGCCAAAGAGACATGAACCCCAAGATGTAACGCGCGCAGGTTCGAACTCTGCTCGCGACGCAAATGTAGAAAGTGAAAGGATAGCACGTTTCCTGACAGAACATTGATTCCGTTCTTTGAATCACACAAACTGCTTCAGATTATCAACTGACTTCCCGTTCATTATTCCGACAAAATAAGGTCATCGTGTAATGTGCAGCATCTGACCAACATCTGGCCTCTAATCACCACTCTTTCTGGTCATCCTTGCCGCGTCACCGGTGAAGCGGTTAGAAGCCAGGTGTGTTTACGACATATCAATCGAGAGAAATCGAGTTCCGTGTCCTTATTTCTATTACGTTGTTTGCACAAGCTTTAGGGCGCCCGTTCCAACATTAATCACGCCAACCCCATGTTTCGCACACACTTCTCGATTGTAATCAGATTCATCACTCAGGTAAACCATTCCAAATTTGATCACGTTAACCCACAAAACAAGAACACGTCAATTGGTAAAACGCATTTATTACACTCATGACTAATCGCGTAACCACAACACTGACCTCAGCATGTCTGTCTCAGCTGTCACTCAGTTCTAACTTTTTAATCGGTTTCGCGCAAACCGGTTAAATCCAAGCCCTCGTACGTCATGGCTTCTTTCGGTCGAGCTTGACAAATTACATAGACTCTGACCCCTCTAGTGGAGAAGAACTTGCTCTTGCCCGCTCAGTTTAAGGGCACATTTTAAAGCGGTTCCTTCAAGCTAGAGACCGAGTGATACTCCATTCGATTACTGCACGTACAGCACACCGGAAGCGAGGAAAATACCCCAATCGCCTGGTGATTGCTTATGACTCTGAACGCTACGAAAGAGGGTGCTCCTACCCAATGGGATTGCTTAGATATGTAACACGGGGACTATTATGAGAGCATCGTGCTCATACAAAAATTTCTATGGTTTTTTTAACCGAAGCATAACAACTACGTCAATAAAGATACGGATCCCAAAATTCTGGTAAATTATTGCGTGCATTAATCAATACGTGGTTTAAACAAATCAAAAAGTGGTTTTAGAAGAAGTGAGCTATTTTCTAAACAAATCTTACTGCATATATTGTTTCCCTCACAATCTTCACATTACTATTTGTTTTACCTGTTTCTCAACTCGAGGCATAGGTCACAAGCGTAGTTTAATGAGTCTACAAAGTGTTGCTGAATTGTAAACTGAGCGTGGAAAGTAAACACAATAATAGCGATGATCATTGGTAAAACTCCCCAATTGATGGTTCAATATGTAGATACCATTGTAACGATTTTCTTTGAGGTTAACCCGGGTAAATTCAGCTGTTTGAATTATAAAGATGGATTTATCTTATTTCTAAAACAGGGTAATTATAATCTCAATGCAAAACTGTAGACGCTTTTAAAAGTCTTCTTTTACGTTCATTAGAATTTCAGCATTCGCCATCCAAAACCAATTACCCTTCACACAATTCGTGCAAACTTCTGTGATTATACCGAGAACGATCTGATGTATATTACATAAAACACATAATTTGAAGCATAATTAACTGCCATTCTAAATTTCGTTTTACTCACCCTTAAATAAATTTAAAAATGCACCTCTTAACCATTTGATTTCTTAGCATTTGCGTAATAAATCGTGAACCAGCAATTCTCGCCCATACGACACGATCGAAAGTATGATTGATCACTTCAATTGTCTCGGCGTTATCATCATGTTGATCACGACTTTCCGAAACACGTATCCGTAGCTTGTCATGACAGATTCCACTCGGTAGACCAAAGTGCATCATCGATTTCTCTCTTGCGCTCACGTGATGTCAATGTATTTGTAAATTATTTTTAGAAATTGACTAAACAAACGATGTTGAATGACTTTCTGTTTGTCCGTTATAAATTTATTGACGAGAAAAAAACGAAATCTGGACACACGCGCCATTATTTTGAAAACTTGTTATCAAAAGGAGTATGTTGTGGAATGTCTGGTTATATTCATGGAAGAACTCTCTGTGTTCGCGCTTTTTCTGGAGAATTAACCTCGATAGAGATAAAACCGATCTAATTTAAAAACTATCCTCTAGATTCAACATTATTTATCTATATATTGTGATTTTAACCATCGAGAATGGTTAAATCACACTAACACCTGAACGGAAAAAGACTGTAAGTGCTCTAAATCTATGCTAGGTATTTCGAAGAATCCCGTGAGAAAAATCACTAGCTAACAGACTATGATTGCTGCATTATGAAATTTAATGAACGATATGTAACCTTTCCAAACACACATACAAATTCCCATATTGTATGAACTGCTTCCGTTGTTTGTTCCGGACGTTTTGCTATAGGTAGAAATAGCAACATCTACATGCACAGCTACAAGATTTCTTTTCCATATCTTGCAAAAGCGTATGTGGACAAATTTCTCACATGAGCACAAATGAGTATCTCACCGCTAATCCTTGAGTACAATGTTTTCCAGTGTGAAGAGAATCATTGGTAATACTCAGATTAACTTTGCTTCAGCAAAAAGGAAGTTTAATGATTAAAGTTTCTCGTTTGACATGAATAAGTTTATCCGAATGTAGGAACGAATGATTCAAGTGTTCGTTCAAACCAGCGCCATGAGTAGAAAAGTGAAGTTGAAACGGGCAATGTGAGTACCTTCCTACTTTACTGATCAGAGAATTAAGATGACGTTGGTGGAAATTATAGGACAGTTAATTATGATCTTGATACAGAAGACTGCTCAGCGAACACACAACGCACAACATCCAATCCCTGAGTTACAAGTATTCGCCTCAATATCAAAGAAAAAGACTCTTTAAAATGAAGTGTTCGTGAAAGGCATAGCAGTCCACAAACTCACTTACTCACTCAGTCCTCTCCGTGCAGGGTGGCACATGAGGCGAAGACAACCCCACGCCAGTGGTTCCGGTCTGCCGCTGCTTCCGTTGCCGTCTGCACCGTGAATCCTCGTGATCACAATTCGATAACTTGGAACAAGACAGATTATATAAAAAAAATTGTATTATAGTATGAATATGGTATTGATGTATGACCGATTCAAAATTAAAAAACATAAAACAAACCAAATTTTGCATGCTGTTATTACAACGAAATCCCATCACTAATGAAAAATTCTTGATTGTCGAATAGATATATGGAAAAATTGCTTCATATATTTTTATATATGAAACAGCGTACTCGATCATATGAATTTGATGGATATGATTCTTATTATGAAAGCCTAAACGTATATAATATATGGCATATGATTGTTCAAACGGATTAGTTATAATGTATATATTTGCAAACATTTAGAAAGAAATAGGTTCATGATCATTCAAAAATGGTTCAAGTTTGAGCACATCAATCCACAATAAATCTATGGGATTCCATTTTCCATTTGATTGGATCGCATCAGCAGTGCATAGTTCCTGCGTGGTGTGGGGATCAGAACCCACACCTCTGTGAATCCACACGGATAACATTCGATGAATCACCGCAGATTGAGTATTTATTCTACTTTTTCCATGAGCTCAAATTTTTTTTGTCAACAAGGATCGGAAATCACTGAATCGAACAGCCTTCATGAATTTCACACCGTCAGCTGCTGCTAAGCTGACCATGATTGAACCAGCCGAGCATTGTTCTTCTGCAGTTGCTTTAATGTATTTTTGTAAATTTTTGGTCACTATTAGTTATTATAACCTGTAGCTCAAAAAGGTCCATCTGATTCCATTAATGCATATGACGTAACTGAAATGTTTCCAAAAAGGAGAAAGTGGGATAAATTAGTAATCGCGGTCGCCCTTACGAATTTAGATGTCAAACCGGCTTCACGGGTTCCACTATGGACCTGCATGCTTATCAATGAGAATGCTCAGAGTTGTCCAGAACTTATGAGTAATTTTGAATCAGACAACGCATATCCAACTCATGAAATATGAAGCCACTTTTTTATTAAGCTGGCACCACTAACCTTTTTGATCAGAGTATTTAATATTTGAAACCTCGTTTTCTGCATGTTGATGGCTATGATGGGAAGTTTTGCTTTTCGAATCGGGGCATCTATGCTGCTTGCAGTATATTTCCTGCAAAAAATTGGTCAAGGAATGTGAATTTTACATAAACGGATCCACGAAATTCTTTCAATAGAAATAAAACATTATGAATAGGTTTGCTCACCGCACTGAACGTGTTCGTATACGGTTGGTTATTAAATTGCTCTAGGGTAAAATTACTCATCTCAACACTTTCAAAAACGCGTCAGAGTGCAGAAGATTAGCTTTAAAAATATGGTAGCTCACTATATTTTTAATTCGTAATCAAAATTGTAAGGACACAAATTCGCATCCTAAAACATTTGTAATTGAATTATTTATAGATGACACAAATGCGATAGATAGTTTTACACTTGAAGAGAAATAATGTTGATAATTTTCATGCAATTTTATGAAACTTAATAAGAATTTTGCATAAAAATGGCATGCCCGGGTGAATATCTCTTGTTAGTTAAGTGCCATAAAGCAACCAAGTCATCATCTATCTTTATTTTATATCAAAATTTTCTATTAAAAGATAGGATTACCAACGATATTATACGCACGTAACCTTAAGATTCGCTCTGACCAACCATTTCTAAATACGTAATTTTAATTACTTAATAAAAATAAATAGTTTTAAACAATGAACAATGAATGTCGATGTATAGATTCAGCGAAAAGATTGAGATCTATATGCATTGGACACTCTGAACCTCGAATATGTCTTGTTTACAACGAAGCTCAAATATATATTCAAAAGAAGCACATACATAGGAAGCACTGGGCTGGAGTTTTGTTTTCATTAGAACACAACAACAGTTCCTATACATGCTTGGATTAGGATTTAGACCTGAAGACATCTCGAGGTAAAGCCGATGCATAAACCGCTTAGCTATTCGCCACATAAAGTTGGCTGGATTGCTTCTTTTTGATTGAGAATCCTTTTAAATCTGGAACGACACGGTACTTATGAGTAGTCTGTATTTGGAAAATTAATTCTATGTAACCGCAACTGAATAATAATGATTTCTGATGCCGAAAACAAGCGTTCAAGTCAAGCATTGTTGTTTAACCTCTCCGTTATTTGCTATTTACTCGTTTTGGAACTCGTTTAAAACTCAGTATCTTCATTCTATTGAAACGGTTATTCATATAGAAGTCAAATACTTTATTCCCTTCATTCTCTCTCTCTCTCTCTCTCTCTCTCTATATATATATATATATATATATATATATCTTTGCACGTAACCTAATAAAGTTATATCATAATAAATCAGATCATCCGAAGAGTACAACACCCGTGTTTTTATCAATTATTAAGAGGTTCGAATATCACTAAATCTAATTTTTACTGTTTAAACACCCCGTAATTAAAAGCCGATCCTAGGTTTTCACTTATTCTTCTATTCAACTCATGAGTTTTGTACTGCCTATTTTGAAATTTATATGCTATCAACAAATATTTCAGAGCAAGATTTTTGAATTTGGGTTTCTCAAATACCTAGAGGCAACAGAAGGATAATCCCGGAAATATTTTGGATTAAACAAAACTAATATATCTGCTCGTTTTTCATACCCGAGCAATCACTTGTTAACGTGGGTTAACTACCCTTTTTGGAACAATGTTCATGAGGCCCAGTTTATTAACAGTATGTGAGTAAGATTGATCTCAGTTATAATTTGGAGCGTACTTGTTTTGTTAGTTTGATTTTGTAATAGACTTAACTATATCTGAAATAACTGAATAAGGTGACAAAGCATTTATAAATGCAGCAGAGAGTCCTGGTTATTTAAAAATAATCATGGAGGGGGATTCATATGGTTCATTTTACAATTATGGGCAGGAATATCTTGAAGGATTTTGATAAATTCTCCTAGAAATAATGGAGTTGAGTGCCTGTTGAGTTCAAATGCATGCAAACAAGGATTTGCTGTTCAAAATAAGATAAATTATAAGCACTCACCAAGTGTTGTAGCATATTAATCGTAATTTTCCAATCGCTATGCTCGCACTGTGATCGAACATATTTTGTATTACTATTTGAGACGAATGAAAATGTAAAAAGATATGCTGAACTATTTTCAAGTGCTTATTACCGGATTGCATACTCACATATCTTACTTTATTTGTAGTCCGCAAATACTTGAAAAATTCATATATTAAACGGTAGAAGCCAGTCTCATTTTAAATTTAGTAAAAATTTCTTGAGTTCTAAGATTATCATTTTTATTTCCACCTCTAATGAAGACGGTAAAATGTCCGGATAACAAAATAATCAATTTCCAATTCTGGCACATTTTATAAATTTTACTAATTATTTCAAAGATATGGTTCAGTTTTCTACTATGCTAATAATATTAGTGTTAGTATGAAACGACCTTGAGATCTCAGGCCAGAATAGACCATAATTTGTTCACCTTGGCAACTATAAAATTTATTTCAATCTTCAAATGAGAATACAATCTTTCGTATTAGCGGTACGACGTAACCCACAGACTTGCTTTCTAGTACAATTGTAACGCAAATTTTCATTTAATGTGGATTTAGAATTTGCAGAAATTTTTCCGCCTTAACTGGTAACAATTTGCGGCAGCGCAACTTTTATTGATCGGGCAAACCAGATTCGATTATCATTGGTGTGCGGTCAATCGATCAAGTCGCGTGCATGCAGCACCAATCACATGAACACATTACAATAAGCGTGAATCTTGTAGGAGCGCTTTTATCCCTCAAATTCTTGACTTAGTTTAAATATCACTATCCCTTTCTCATACTCCAATAATGGCCACAAAATCCATCATTGAGATTGTAAGAGATGCGAGGCGTGCATCAACATTTCGAAGAACTTCAACATTCAACAGTGACGTAAGTGTAATATTCAGTGTAGTTCATATATACTAATATAACCGCAACTTCTTGGCAAATAGATGAGAAATTAAATGATGATCATCATCACTTTCGATCGATTCACATAAAAGTTTAATGATTTAACATTTGAAGATTGCATGCTCACGTTTTGCATTTTATCCACCTCAATGTCTTCGATAACGCTATTTCCAATTGACAGTTCCTCATCACTCGCCTCCCGGACAAGCTCATGTTACGAATTCTTTCGTATCTATCCCACACGGAATTATGTAGCATTGCCAGAGTTTGCAAGCAATGGAGACGGTTGGCCTACGACAGTTCGTTGTGGCAGTCGCTGAACTTGCGTCCTGAATATGGTGGAATGAGCGTAAGTTTGAGGCTAGAAATTCCAGCAATATAACACATCACTCCATAGGGCATCATTGATAAATAATGTTCGCACTTATGATAGTTTGCAATTGAATGAAAAACTTATGTGCGCATGCGGATGCTGACCATACTGTTCCTACCTGATGAGTGCAAACAGCACGAAACCGGTCGTGGGGTGTGCGTGTGATGGAAATGGATGCAAATGAGCTTTTTTTATCTATGTGCTTAGAGTTAAAAACTTTATAAATCAGGATAATTTTCGCAACCAGAATTTCTACAAGAGTTGATCACATTTCACCGTGATTTCCTGTCAAAAGTAAGCTAAAGTTAAAAACATAATTAACATAACGATTAGAAATTATTATACTGATTTTCAAAAATTATTAATTTTTATTGATTTTTCAATCCTCTGCGAAAATTAAGTTCTGTAACTTCAAAATTGCAAACTAGTTTACTCTTCAAAGTTCGAACTCTGCTCATCTAACAGACGATTCTAATTTACTGAAAGAAATTTCGTTATGTGTTCTCATATGAACTTGTATTTTTGAACAGAAAATCTGTTATTTATGTCGCAATGTGACCATTCACTCAAAAACAATTTCCGCGGGCTCATTAAACCCTCTCATAAGGTTCGTAGAAGTGCTGGTTCCAGCCCTCAAATTCCAAATTCTTGATAAGAGTTACACAGTATACAATTTAATAGCATTCAAACAAATAAATATCGATATTTGCCTGTGAAAATATTTGTAGCTTCGTCTGCCCAATTAGTTAAGCATGAATATGAATGCACTTATTTGTTTCTTAAAAGTTATATGACTTCTGGTTTAATTAGCCCGAATCCCGCAAATGGTGAATGAACTCACTGCTGGAAGGAGATATGGCTAATCAGCATGGTTCTCATGAAATCAATTGATTTTGCACGTGATCATTGAACTCGTTTGAATAATCCATTCCGTGAAGATGCTTGCCGAACTCTGCATTCATACGTTATGTTCGCCAGGATTTGACTTAAAATAACAGCAAGCATTTTGACATATATTGTCCTGTGTTATCTCATTGAATGCAGATTAAAAGTTGATTACATAAGGCTTCACAGCATCACAGGAAGGAAGACAGGTTTGAACAATAATCAATACTAATGACCACACCTGTACAAAATATTCAATGAAAACTAACAACACGTGAAGATAGGTTACTAAGATAGTGATAACTTTTAATGACTTGAAGACGACAACGTAACTATACCATTCTCAATTGTACGTTTTACAGAATAATTGATATACTTGCATATAAACTTAATTGCTAAGTAAAAATCAGCTTTTGCTCCCAATTGTTTAAATGCAGATTACGATCACTCTGTATCAACTTTCAGGTACGTTCAGTGGACGATGTGCTGAATTTAATCCACCACCGTTCTGGCAGCGGTTTGAAGCAAATTGAATTACCAAGTGACTTGATCACCGTTCCAGTACTGGAGGAACTGGGCAATCGATGTCCGGGATTACGAAAACTCACGCTGGACTTTAGTAACGCGATGCAGTTGCATGATTTTAACGAGTTGGCCTCATTCCCGTCCTCGTTGAATCATCTTTGCATATGTCTCAGTGATGTCATTTTCATGGAAGGTTTAATGCGCAAAATTTATCCATGTCTATCATCGCTGAGTATTTTGCATTTAATCGGTGAGCACGTATTGTGATAATAGAATATGTTTTAAATATTTATTTTAAATTCGAACGTGATAATTTATGTCAAACCGTCAATACTGCCATCCATATATGATGTGTCAGACCAGCCACGTTATTCGTAAAAGGTTAATAATGTGAGTTGCTTTTAAAACCAATTTAAATGCATTAAATTTGACATCGGGTATGTAGAGATGAATCCATTTCTACGTTGGTAACGAAAACGTTTTGAAAATTGTCAGTACATTAAAAAGGAATGCCATGTTTCCTACAAGCTTATAGTAATTATTTTGTTCAGTTATTGAAGAAAGTTTGAAGAACAAGAGATACAAATTGCTCAATAACACAGGCAGTTTGTCGGTAAGCTTTTTAATCTGAAATGCTTGAAGGAACAGGTCAACAAGCTGATTCGCACGAAATCGTTTGCTGACAACTCAGCCATTCAATAGAAATTCTGGTCACTGAAATACTACATCATGTCGGCGTGTTCAAGCGATAATCGTGCATTAAATAATTTCTGTTTGAACCAGTTTAACAAGTGAGACATCAAAGGTCAATTTATACAGATGATCGCACGAATGTCGATCTATAGAGCATCTATGCGACATTAATAACATCCAATCTGTGAAGATCAACTTGCTGTTATACAGTGAGTGTGCAAAAAGAGCTCAGTGTTTGGCAATAGCATAACATACGTCGCGTCCTGAACTTAACTTGTATGAACAAGGGTCCGAAGGCGAAATTGCTGGCTCAAACATTTTGTATAATCTGTACCTTTTCTACTACAAATCTACCCCTTGTAATCTTAACAGATTTTTCACCTCCCATCATTACCGTTTGATTTGCCAGCGTGAACAAGTGCACAACTTCACGTTTCTCCGTTCAACTGCTGCGGATAGCCTCTCGATTGAAACCGAAATTAATTTGCGGATTGGTAGAGCAGCTCTCAATTTGTGCCGTTTAAAAGCCTGTGTTTGAGGCAACGTAGGTTTCCAGTGAGCAAATAAATGTTAGGATACAAGCCGTATTCACTAAATGCTATAGGAAAATGCAGCTAAACCTCTGCCAGCTAAGCAAGACAAAAGCTGTAGCTGAATGCTTTCCATTTACTGAGCATTCGTCGTAACTTGAACATATAACGACTATGCATTGATGAACGCATGCAAACTAAGCCAATGGACCAAGTACTGTTAATCGCTGAAAATGTTTTGGGGATTGAATCGTATAGACTTTAGACAGTGGTTAAAATCTCTACTTGAAATGCTATAACAACTTCCAGCGTATCAACAAACGCTGACTGGTTAATTTCGCTTCTAAAGAATGGTAAACCTCTTATTTTTAGATATTTTACTATGTAAACCATTGATTAACCCATACACCAAAATGTCAGTTGAAATCACCCAAAGTGTTAAAAAATTGATTGTTTATGATGCAAAATCGAGTTCTTGTTTGTTCTTGGGCAAAGTGCATTGCCTCAGTTGGAATCCACTGTAGTCATGGTGTTGCAATTAGCCGCGAAACAGCGACCGTATACATGCAAAGTGTAAGAGGTTTTGAACAGCAATTTTACGCAAAAACTCCAATAAATCAAAGTACAATCGTCGAAAATGCAATGAAAGATTGCAAAGCCTTATAGATTTTAAAACCAATATTTCTAGTCATGCACTTTCATGGATGAATAAAGCTTACTTCCCAATTCTATATTAATTCGAAATATCTTGATAAAATATTGAAGGCTTCGGTCAAAGAAGCGAGTTTTTGGTTTAAGTTAATGTGTATTTGCAAGGGTCGCTCATTTGATTGTAACCAACTCAACTTATTTTTTGTTTTATGATGTATAAGTGAGGTCAACTTCAAACAAGCCACACAAAACGACAATTAGTATACATGGAATTAGGGATTCAGAGATGTCAATGGATACGAAACGTGGTACAGCGCTGGATTGAAGATATTTCGACGAACAATCGCGTTCTTTGTAATTTCGCTATTCCATTACTATTGTAACCTCTTTAGTTGAATTTCATCCGCTACTATGTCAACTCAACCTCATCAAGTTCAACACTGTTACGGTGTCCAAACGGTCAAATCAGAGAAAGAGAATGATTTTCGTTCCAAGGTTCTACAACACTCTACCTGGTTTCAGTCTCTATTTGATGCGTGAGATTACCGAAATATATTATGGCCTAAAAAGGAATCAGTTGCAACAACTTCAGTAGCAGTTTCTTCTATTAAATATACGAGTGTCCTATGAGACAATTAACGGTTTATTTTATTTTTCTGTAATTAATGACGTTTATGCTAATGGATATTCAGGAATAAAAACCACGTTTGATTGTTTGATTCTAATCACAACGCACGCCATAATCCGATACAGATTGTAGACCAAACAAAAGCAGTTCTTGATTTAATTGTCACACAAACATTTTGATTTTTCTATACAATATAAGAACTTCAATTTTTTTAAAAAGTTTCACGAGGTAAATAGGGTAATATTGTTTGATAAAATTAGATTAAACGAATAAAACTGCTTTCTTATTCTTCTATTTGTATAGTCCAATTACCACAGTGATTTCAACGTAATAACGAATTAACCTATACCTATTTTCTAATTTGCATCCCTTTCGACTTCACATATTTTGATATTTAAACTTACCAATTTCTGTGCATTTTATTTTCTTCCTAATTTCAAGGGACATTTGAACAAGCTACGGAAGAAGAGGAAGAAATATATGAAGTAAGTTTTACTCACAAACTACTTTTATGCTCAAAACATGATTTTATATATTTGTCCGACTTTTATTTATTTATATATGGCTTCTTGATAGATGGAGCTGTGAAAGTTTATGTTAACCGAAGAATGGCGTGATACGAACCAAGCCACGATCGATTAGTTATTAAGTAGAATCTGATACAAGAGAGAGAATCAAATAAAATTCTTTGTCAAATGAGCGATTTGTTATACTGAAATCGTTTGACCCACATTCTTCGTTACAGCAATAGGCATTACCTGCTAGAACCTGCAGTTCTAAAATATCAGTCAAATTTTAAACCTCCCTTTAAACGATTTTTATATATTCTAACTTGTATTTTTAACGTCCGATCTGGTGTCTAGAATGAACCTTGAATCGTCACAGTGTTACATTACAACAATCAACGTACACCCTGATTAATCGCGGGAGATGAGGGGTTATTATAGGTGGAATGTGTGAAGCTACTTACCGTTCGCATCTCATTAAATAGCGATGAACAAAAAACTTGATAGGTAAGGGATGGGAATGTGAGCACCACAATTCTTTGGTCTTTTATATGCGCCTTGAGCGCTTGGCCAGGAATCACTGTGTGATTCTGTATTTGAACATTGTGGTTCTTTGTAAGAACCCTATATAACAGTGGCATACAAGTTTAACTTTGTTTACCGCTTTTCCACTGTTTCAAGGCTCACTGAACCTGATATTACTGTCTCCACCTGACGATGGCAAACAGCCTTAAACTGGTAATGATGTTTAAGGGATGGGTATGTGAGCACCACAACACTTTGATAGTTTTCAATTCACTCTTGCTTCACCACGCTGTACAAAAACTTTTCAGTGTTTGATAGAAGATGCGCATAAGACTGGTAAATGTTTAGACATGTTTGGTCCAGAATTTGGCAAACTGCAAAATGTTAGTAAACAGGTTACAATCAATATATCAGTATTAATAGTTTCCCAGAGATAGAAAAAATTAAGTTCATTCATATTTGCCTAATCTTCCCTTTAGATCGAAAGCATTGAGCAAACGCGATGAATTGCGCATATTAAATTAATCGTACACTTGTTTCCAAAATGGACTTCATTCACCCATATCCCAACATAATGAGTTTAAAATTTCAAGATTGCGAGTTCTTGGTTTATGACAATGGATACTTTCAGTAGTTGATTTACACGCACAAAAAGTATAGCAGTTTTAACTGGATATATCATTTTAGCAGTCTTGATTTCCGCCGTAGCGATGTTAAAATGTGCAAAAGATTTGTGTACCTTTAGCAGATATTTATATCAGAATGTTGCAGACATGAAGTTTAAATTTAAATAAAATGCTAAAAAGGGATGAATACAGTTAATCTTCGAAACTGATGGAAAACAACATTTGAAACGTAATAAAGTTGTGACAGATATAATTAACGAAAGGGCTGAGTACATCATGCTCAGCTTGGAGTAGTCATCAAGCTAATATATCGCGTCACGCTATTAATTTTTAAAAACGTTGGGGAAGCCGACCTTCAGATGAGCCAATCATAATTCACGTATCAGCTCCACGTATTTTTTGAAACTTTACGCTCATGATTCGCAAGGTCATGCAAGCGGCATCGAATAATTTTAACAGCCATTGTCCTAAATTATCCATGAGTGTATGTACACGTTGGTGACACGGATTGTGAACAATGGTTAGGACCGTATTTTCGACGTAACAATGATTAAGATGTATAAGCAATGCATATTGTGATTCAAACGTTCATGGTGCAACTGGCGACGATGTTATTTGTTGACATTGTCAGGTCATTAATTTGAGCAAAATCAAAGCGCACACACCGAATCTCCGAGTGATTAACTTGTATGGGATAAATTTCATCGAAGACAGTCACGTAGAATTGCTCGCCACGAATTGCATTCATCTGGAGGTCATCGCGTTGAGCTTTTGCCTCAATGTCAAAGGTTCATCATTTGCTCTATTGATCACCAATTGTACGAAGGTGAAGACACTTCTGTTGGAGCATTGTGGTAAGCTAAGTTGTTGTTTTGTTAATTTCGCAACTCTCTCAATTTCGTGATTAACTTGTTAATCGAAGTCCTGCACTGTAATGAATACATAGTTCTGTCATCTGTCTTTTTTAAATTTATTTAAATTTCAATCATGTTCATCTTGTTAGTTGTTACTTTTAAAATAAATTAACGAATAACTCGTATTTACTCATTAGATCACATTCATCGGTCCAATGATCATTGGCTAATAGAAATTCCTTTGAGATTATTAGTGTTTTATTTTGTGAGGCACAAACACAAATTTGCCAAAAAATGCATGCTCGAGACATTTTTGTTATTAAACGATAATTTGTCCTCAAATAACAGTATCATACTGATCACCACAGGAATTTGTTAAGTTGTTGTTGGCCTCCTTCGGTCGATGTCGGCCATGGATGTACATCACAATCGCATGATTGTTTCATGCTTCGCAGCTTTTAACATCACTAAACAATCTGATTCGGGAGTGAAAATCTCTTCCGCAGCGTTCATACTGCTAGCCAGTACATGACCTCCAAAGTGAGCGCTTAAGAGCAAGTTCTTTCCAAATGGTGGAATCAATGCCAAGAGCTCTCACACCTCTTTTGCAACCGTATTTGTTCCGCAAGTACGGTCTGCCAAAAGGTCGACTTCCTGATTTCAACTCACCCTGAGTAGATCTTTTTGCAATATGACTATTTTCCATTCTGTAAATATGACACAATTAGTATAGGCGGCCCTGTCGCAGTAGGATAAACATGCACTGTAGACCAGCTTCAGAAAGCATTTTATCATTCTTTACTTTTTATAGCCGAGATATGTTCAAGACACGGCGGATTCTTCGTAAATTGAATTCAATTAGCTTCCGTTTGACAATTGTTATCAAGTATACAATTCGATTAAATCAACTATAAAACAATTTACCCGGATGAACACCGGATGACTTGTGATTCCAGATCCTTCCAACAATAATTTCCTGGCCACATAGTGAGTAATTGCATATATGACAAACAGAAGTATTCAGCTAAACGCTTTTTAGTTTTGGGGTTATACGTGAGATTTTATTCTGTTTTGAACCAATTCACCAAATCGAACTCAACTTTGCATCACACACCATCAATATTGTCTGTCTCGCTATAAGAACACTCGGTTCAATGGATATGTCTTCTCACGATTCAATGTGACGCTTGCGTATCATTTTCACTTGAACTCTTGTAAAATAATCAGTCTTCCTTATCCTTTATCATGCTAACGAAATGGATTTTCTCCGAATCGCAAGACTGGTGTTTGAGCATTTGTGACACTATACGAGTGTGTTCTGAAAAATAGGTGGCCTAATATAATATTCATTTACCATTCGTCAACAAATAAATTAATGTTACAATACTAATTACAAAAAGATTTACGCGCATGCGTTCAAGTGTAAATTTTTGTAATTTTTGTCTTATGAAAGAGAAGCCAAACATAAGAAAATTCTATCATTTTCAATCAATCGATTTTGAAAATACCTGAAACATAAATTGCAAATGAAATATGAGTTTACTGCTTTTCAAGGTCTGCAGGACGCGTTTATGATGGCTGCGCCGTGGGAGAAATCCCACATTTGTGAATTGGACATCACATCGACCGAATTATCCGCCGAATGCCTGGAAAACTTCATCCCCAGGGTGCCATTCTTCACATATTTGGCAGTTGGACATACAGATTTTTTCGGAGACAAGGTAAAAACGGCAAACGTTTCATGTTTTATGTCAAGATCACACAATTCTCTTATTTTTTGGAAAGGCGTTTAATGTAATAAACTATGTGTTGCAATCTGAGATTTGTGAGCATACTAAATTGTCTGAAACATACGACATGTTTGTAGTCGATATGTTATCAACCGCAACTTATTCGGTATTCAGCGTTGATTGAGAAATTCATTCTTACATTTTCGTATAGTTCTATCTAGCAAAATTGTTCACATTTCAGCTTTTGAATCGTCTTTGTGAAACCGGAAAATTCCTTCAACTAAAAGCAATTGATTTGAGTTATACACCATCCCTGAGTGAACAAGCAGTGACCAATTTTCTGAAAAACCATGGAGCGAATTTGGAAGGTTTGATGTTGCAAGGTAAACCCGCGTTGGCAGAATACTTCTGGACCACCATAATACCCACGCTCAAATCCATACGGTCAGTTATTTACTAAATCGTTGTGCTTTTAGTGAAGTTAATTGAGCGCTCGGCAAATTGAGTTAAAATTAAAAAAGCATATTTTCGACATTTTGTAAATGTTAATGTATATCTTTTGGTGTCTTTTCAAAGATTCGTTGATTCATTAATTTAAATTGAAACCACGTTTTCGATAAAGGTACCAGTCAGTTCTAGTTAGTCAAATTTGGTAATCGTGTGATGTTTTTAATCTAAATACGCTGGCTGCTGAATCTAGATCAAAACGACGGTATACACGTGCCGCAGATTGACTGTGTACTGCCTATTTCATTGAGGGAGAGATTTCCCTACAATTTGGTCTGTTTATTTATTTAAAACGCTGCGGATTATGAATCTCTTATGGCAGAGATCACCCGTTGAAGGTTAAAATATGAATTTATTCACTAAAATTCTTAGAATAATTACCAAAGTTGTAGAATATATTTCTGTGTGAAATATCCACTCACAGAGATGTTTTCCGCAATTTTCAGGGCAACCTGATGAAAAATAAGCAAATTCCGAAACTATAATGATTGTTCCTTCAATCTGGTCATCATACCCTCTCCACAAGCCGCGTGTATGCAATTGTAAAACGTGATAATAAATATATTTTTAAACAACTAAAAGAAGTAGAATTATGATGGAAAAGAACATCAGCTTTATTCGTTTGTACGATTTCAAAGAGAGTATTATTGGAATTAGCTTCTTTGATTTAAAACAGTAGATTGTTCCACGATCAACACTGTTCGAAATTACCTGCGCATTCCGTTACGGTTAAATACCATACTTTATTAAAATCAATTTACGTCAGCAAACGCTTTATTTTTTTCCAAAACAAACACACAATAACCTTAATAGCTCAAAAGTTGTGAGGAATATAAAATATTGTCCGCCAACATGAAAACATCTTAAATATCTGTCAAATCGATCAGGCTGATTGACGACCAAAACAGAAACATGTGTAAAATATAAATTTTGAGCACGACTGATTCAAATTCCGCGCAATCATAGTAACACGATAGTCGAAGCCATCTAATAGGCTTAGGCAGAACGCTGGTTTGTACGCCCAAAGATTTTGGGAGCGTGACAATATTATAAAGTCGAATAGGTTTCAAAACACTCGAAAATATTTTGTATCTAACTTGAATTTACTCTTCTCACATGACGATCCATCGTGAGAAAGACTCTTGTAGCTTTGAGTCTGAACTCCGTTTCAATTGCATTGTGCTTTCTTCTATACGAAATATCGTTTGATATAAAAGTGGATCCATAATCTACAAAATAATTTATATTCATCTATGTTCACAGCATCTGCGTCTTAGGAGCCTCACATGGATGGTTTTTCAAATACAATACGCGTGTTCATATTGATAAAGTACTGGAAGGATTTTCAGCTTACTGTCCAAACCTTGAAGCGCTCGAGATTCAGTGGGACCCTGACACGATACGGTTCAGCGATAAAAGCCGCAAATTCATTGATAGAATTCGGTAAGTCTCAAACTGACCAATCCATAATTACGTGGCACAAAATTCGTTAACTAATAAGGCACTTAAGTTAGAAACTATTGACAACTGCTCCTCAACGAATTCACATGCAGAATTTGTTACAAAAGACTGTCAACCTGAACATAATTCTGGTTTCCTTGTTCACATTGGAAGTTCTGGGTTGCTCAATCGCTCTTTAATTGTCATGACTAGTTTAGATGCGCGCAACGTTCAGGTCATTCAAATGTTATAAAGCAATCTTGTCCTTTTAACACAAACATTTCATCCGAACATGCGTTCTCATGCGGACAGAATTCAAGTTTATACAACATTTATGCAATCGCTTCCAGGTTGCATAGGAAATGCACTGCTAGGAACTGAGACTAGTTCCGTTGAAGCTTTGTTTTGAAAGCGTGACCGAATTTCTCGAATTTTTTAAAACTCAGTTCGCAGATATTTTAGAAAATCATGTGTCCTTAATGAACTGAATATCTCTTAGTCAATCCCCTTTTAATTTGTGCTATCTTCAATAATTGATATATTACCTTCATGCTCCATTTCAATTTTTCAGCCTCAAGTGCACTCGCTTGAAGACTTTGACCTTGAGTGATGGGAAATATTATGAAATGGTCAAGGGCAACTTCGAGCGTGCCGAGTGTCCCCGAGTTGTACGCACAAGCACCACATACAATACGAGTATTGTATCACTTTTGAAAGATTACAAATATTTGTGTTTTAATTAAAAAAATGTTAATTTACCTTCTCGTTTTCAATGGTAAACTTTAAATTCAACTTGTACATCCGCACTTGCGTTAAACAATATCTTTAGAGCGCTAAATACGAGAAAACATCGGGTTACGAAATCATCCGATTTGGAAGATTATTGGATCTTATGCTTGAAACTTGACTTTTCGTTAGAATCTGGGGGTTTAGAACATGATGTTGGACATGAATTTACTGTTGGATCCTGAATACATTCGAAAGCATATAGTAGTCGTTTTATTTTGGGTAACTTTCTACAATAGACTCAAAAATTTTAGGATGCGTTGTCCTTGTTGACTATAAGTAATCCACTCTTCTACTGATGACCTGATGCAGAGCGCTGAGTGTTGAACGGAGCGGTCAATTTAAATGATAAACACAAACAAACAAGAATTTATATTTCAAGTGAAATTTAGGATGTTTGCACTAACCTACAAGTCGAAACTGCTCGAAAATATTTTAAAAAGTTTTAGGGTCGACTAAGATACTAAAGAATTGACGTGTCTAAATGTATTTGCGAGTGGTCACACATTTTATTTGGATAGTCAGGGGGCTACCATACGCTGATTTCACTTGTGAGAAAACATTCTAATATTATACTGCTGTGTGGAAGTTTAGACGGACTTTATATCAAGATTTCCATTCAGCATATGGATAAAACGTTGCTAGTAATAGCATTTTCCAGCTGATGGCCATACATCTCAAACAGATTACAATCACTATACGTTGTATCCAATACTCAGAACTCAGAAAGTTTTATTGTAGAAAAAGCCGCAAGCCTAACAATAACCATATGGAGGACCAGTTATATGGAGTAAAATTATAAAATCTCTCAAAAATCAATATGGACAGTCACATACTGCATGGTTCGTCATAAACTAACCCAGTTCAGAAGCGAAAACCACAACAGATACCGAGCGTGTGATTTCCTCAGGCAAACTGTTCCAAGTGAAACAAATTCTTACCGATAAAATATCAAATCGAGAATGCTCAATGCATGCGCTTGAAACAGTGGAGGAATGGAAAACAAGGAGCGCTTGTATGCCACTGTTGGATAAGGTTGATACGACCAAGGAGTTCAATCGCATATGTAAAAAACACATTTAGATAGGGTTTAAACCCATGATCGTGAACAAAAATGATCATTTGCATGTAATTCCTTCACACACCCACGACTGGTATCTTGCTGTTTTCCCCATCAAACGTCACTTCAAAATGATTAACAGTGTTGAGTAAGGTTGGTACGACCAGGCTGTTCAATCACATGAGCCGCACTCACATAGACTAGGTTTAAAACCCATGGCCATGAATAAAAAGCTAATTTGCATGCATCTCCATCACACACACCCCACCACCGGTTTCGTGCTTTTTGCACTCATCAGGTAGGGACAGTTGGAACAGCTTTTATATTAATGGTTATGGGTTTTAAACCCAGTCTACATGAGTGGGGGCCCATGTGATTGAACAGGTTGGTCGTACCAACCTTACCCAACAGTGGCATACAAGCGCAACTTGTTTACCATTCTTCCACTGCTTCAAGCGAATGCGGATCCTGATCATACTGTCCCTACTTCATGAGTGCAAACAGCACGCAACCGGTCGTGGTGTGTGTGGGATGGAGATGCATGTAAAGGAGCTTTGTGTTCATGGTCATGGGTACAAACCTAGTGTGCATGAATATGGGCTCATGTGATTGAACAGGTTGGTCGTACTAACCTTACCCAACAGTGGCATACAAGCGCAACGTGTTTACCGTTCTTTCACTGTTTCAAGCGCATACCTATCATGATACTACTGTTCCTACCTGATGAGTGCAAGCAGCACAAAACCGGTAGTGGGGTGTGTAATGGAAATGAATGCAACAGCTTTTATATTCAACTGTCAGATTCTCTTCACGCGTCATCAGTTCACTTTACTGCCAATCGAAATGTTTCATCGTATCCACCATAGAATTCACGTTTAGCTGATTACAAGAGAAAGTTACCCAAGCCAATTACAGACCTCAGAACTCAGAACTCAGACACTTTTATGGTATAAAAAGCAGTAAGCCTAACAATAACATTAGGATGACAAGGTATATGGAATATATAAAAAAATATAAAATATCTCAAGAAATAATAGGGACAGTCACATACCGCAAGGTTCGTCATAGTCTAATCGAGTTTGGAAGCGAAAACCTCAACAGATTCTTAGCGTGTGATTTCTTCAGGCAAATAGTTCCAAGTGAAACAAATACTTACCGAGAAAAAAATTACGCGGATATCCAATCGAGAATGTGGAATCCTTAAAGCCTTTGAATGTGTTCGTGTTCGTGTAAGGCCATTGGGATTTAGAAAGTGTTTAAGGGGATGGTTTTTACTATGCAGGATTTTGATCCTGCTTTTCAATATTCTGCATACAGTGGATCACCCACTCGAACACCTGTTTCATCGGCAAGAAGCACGTGGTAGCAGATTGCATGGATACAAGTTAATTATTCCACACTCCAGATCAAACTGTCGGTTTTTCTTTGCTGTCAGAGTCTGTTTTCTATGGAACTCCCTGCCCCCACATATTATTTGCGCAACAAGCCTGAACATGTTCAAGCATAAACTTGACAAGTTTATGTTGACTAAACCCAACCTTGCACCTGAATACACGTGCTGACTTTCCTTGTGTATAAAACATTTGTGTTGTTTTTATGAATTCCCTATATTTTTAATCTGTGGTTACTGTAAAGTATTTACTTTTTGGACCATTAAAACTTAGAATAACTTTGAATAACTTTGAATAACATGAGGTCACTCAGTATCCGTCGTTGTTAAAATTTTGTATATTTAGTTTTAACATTCGATCTTTGAATGGCAAATTTATGTAACGGGAGACCAAATTTGTCGCACGATGATAAATCCTGTCTAGTAGTTCGATATGCTTCCTCGGCCATGATGCCAAAGCTTGGATGGAACATTCCCTAACAGGCGTACATACGTATTAATTGACCAGGGTAAGGTTTCGGGAGTGAAAATGTTGAATATCATTTCTAGAAGACTCAAGATAAGGCAGGATTTATTGTACACTGCCCAGTCTTGAGGCTAAACGACATCCAGATACCGAGCTCATTTTCTGCGGTGATCCAGACGAGATATGGCGTAACAAGCTGATACGTGTAGTGCAGAGATTTTCCAAGCCGCACCCTTTTACTTTTCGCAGGGTTAAATGGAAACTCATTTGTTTGAGACCAACGAAATAAGGCGCACAGATTCCGTTGTAATACCATACAGTCAGTAACAGACCTGACACATTTGCATATTTTAATATCATCGGCAAACAGTATAAAGTTACATAGAATATCATCTACTATATCGTTCATATACACCAAGAATAGAACAGGTCCGAGCACCAAGCTCTGTGGGACTCCACTTATGACGTATATTCTTCTAGAGAAATTGCTGCCAACGCGAACTTGGACGTGTCTATCAGTAAGATTGTCCCTTATCCAAATCAGCAACATTCCCGTTATTCCATAAGCTTCGAGCTTTTTTTATTAAAATGTCATGGTTGACTCTTTCGAAAGTTTTGGAAAAATCGTCTAGTGTCTTGGTCCAACACTCAAACGTTGTAAGAATATTAGATTAACAGCAACGATTTCTTCGATTTCTTCTGCTTAGTTGTGTTCCAGTCAACATTTTGTGGTTTTCAAAAGTTTCTCTTTTGCGCGCATTCACAAGGTAGTCCATAAATTCAGAGATCACCGGAATTAGCGTAACCGGTCTTTAGTTTGCTGTGCCTGAACAGCTACCACTTTTATAAGTAGGAGTTACCATCCTTGATTTCCAATTCGGTTGTATTTTTCCTTCAGGTAGGCTGAGATTGAATAAGTGCGTGAGAGGATCAGTCAAATCAATTCGTCACCTGTTACGTATGGCGGAGGAAAATTTGTCTGCGCCAGGGACTTCTTTTCGTTTAGTTGACAAATTTCCCGCCAAACCATATATTCATTGACAGTCATTTCACATATTAATTCTAAACGTGGCGAATTTGGTAAAACTTGATATGGGATACAACGTGTAGGATTGAAGACAAGTGAGTAAGACGTTGGTAAAGCATCAGCGGTATCTTGGGCAGAGTGAGTCAATCCATTAGGGGATTGTACAGAGAATACACCTAGTTTGATTATTGATCGCTCATTAGCTATCTTGTAGAGCAGCTTAGGATTCTTTTCCATTCTTACAGAATCGCTTCCAATTAACTTCCGTATCAAAACTATTAAGTTACCCAAGACTCCCTCTTTATAGCTAACAACTTCTTACTTTTAATCCAGGTAAAAACTGATAGTTATGGTTGCATTTGTGTGGCATATAACTCGAGTTTTCATCAATCTTCGAATTCAATTAATTAGAAAATATTGTAATATAAGCCCGAATCAATGGAATTAAACTCCTGAGTGTGTGCATCCCGAGAATGAGATTTAGGAATTGAAATTGTATTTTCCTGAAGAACGTTTTTAGTTCGCTCAATCGTCTGGAACTAAATACATAATCAAAGAGAGGTACCACATGTTTCACTTTCCCAGTGACGCTGGGTATTGAATATTCTCTCTCTCTCTCTCGCTCTATATATATATATATATATATAATGAGCAGAATGCTTTATACAATTTATATGATATGTTGTTGTTGTTTGCTTCCTTCGGTCGATGTCGACCATGAATGTACATCAAAATCGCGTGAATGTTCACGTTTTGCAGCTTTTTGAATGACTGAACAGTCCGATTCGGGAGGAACAATCTCTCCCGCGGCGCTAGCAACGAAAGTCAGTACTCGGTTGTATTGCGTCAGTTGCACGCCGACAGCGTGATCTGCGTTCAGCAGCCAAGATCTGTATCTGCTCCTCCCTAGCTTGCAGACAACGCTTTACACAATGCCTCCAAAGTGAGCGGTCAAGAGCAAGTTCTTCCCAGCTCGCGGGGTCAATGCCAAGAGCTTTCATATCTCTTTTGCAAACGTCTTTGTACCACAAGGGCGGTCTGCCCAATGTTGACTTACTAATTTCAGCTCACCATAGAGTAGATATTTAGGAATACGACCATTTTTCATTTTGTAGACAATATCATGCCAGCGCAGGCAAGGCTGTCGCAATAGAGCGAACATTCTCTGTAGACCAGCTTTTGAAAGCACTTCAGAATTAGTCACTCTGTCCACCCACGATATGTTCAAGATACGACGGATGCTTCGTAGATGGAAAGCATTCAGCTTTCGTTCGTGTCTCGCGTGGGTGGTCCAGGTTCCACCGCCGTACAGTAAAGCATTTAGTATGCACGCGCTGTATACCATCATCTTTGTCTTTACAGTCAGCTAGCGGTTACCCCAAACACGAGAGTTCAAACGGAACAGAATGACAGGTGCTTTGCCAATCCGCTTATCAATCTCCGTGTCTAGCGAGAGGTTATCCGCAATGGTTAAACGAAGGTATGTGAATTGATTTACTGATTCAAGCTGACAGTTTCTAACAGTTATGCTGGGAGGCGATACAGTCCCTTAACCAAGGACTTTGGTCTTGCTCATGCTGATTGTTAGCCCAAAGTCTTTGCATGCCGACGAAAAACAGTCCATTAGCGACTGTAGGTTCTCCTGGAAGTGAGCAATAAACGCTGCATTATTGGCAAACAACAGGTCACGGATTATCACATCCCGTACTTTGGTTTGTGCTCTCAACTGGTTCAGGTTGAAAAGCTTGCCATCACTTCGCGTGCGTATGTAAATACCTTCTGTTCTCGTCTTAAATGCGTGCTTTAGAAGCAGAGCAAAGAAAATGCCGAACAGCGTGGGAGCAAGAACACAACCTTGTTTGACTCTTCGGCGAATTTCAAATGCTTCTGAACTGCAACCGTTAAAATGGACTGAGCCTTTCATGCCTGGGTGGAACGAACAAACGAGTCTCAGCAGCCTAGGGAGGCAGCCTATCAGATCAAGCGTTTTGAAAAGACCCTCCCTGCTGACGTAGTCGAATGCCTTAGTTAAATCAATAAAAACAGCGTATAATGGCATACGCTGTTCCCGACACTTTTCTTGAAGTTGTCTCAGGGAGAAGATCATGTCAACGGTTGATCTTAACTTGCGGAAGACACATTGAGATTCGGAGTAAATTCCATCAGCTAAAACTTGCAGCCGGATCTGTAAAGTTTAGAAAAACAATTTGCCTACAACATTCAGAAGGGAGATTCCTCTCTAATTGTTGCAATCACCTCTATCTCCTTTTTTCTTGAATAGCGTGATGATCTTTGTGTCTTGCATATCTTTTGGGACGCACTCCTCCTGCCAGCATTGAAGAAGCTAAGTAACTTAGTTCAATAGAACCGAAGTAGATGTATAAGGGGATTTGACAATAACGAAAATGCATACATAAAATAATGAAAGATAAAATCTTAGTTGAATTAAGAAGATTCAAATTGTTTATATAGAAAATATGAAGGAATTTTACTCACATAAGTTTCGTCATTTACACTGCCCGACAAATTCATTCTCAAGCTGAGTTCATGATGAAACTAACTAATTGTTTCCGCCTCACTACCCAATTGCTTCAAGATAAACTAAAGACAAAAGAGAAAATAGCAAGTGGCTTTATTGAGTGATGAGTCACACACTCCACATCACATTGATATCAGTGAACATGTGTGAATTTTTATAGAGAAAACGTTTGCCAAACATAGACTCATCAAGTCATCCAGTTTTGCTCCTTGTCCATCAATGAGTGTCCATCTAGGCCTATTTGTGCCGCAGAACCAGCCTCCGGGCTTCCGTCATATTGAGCTCCTTTCAGCAGACAAATTTTCCGTATATTACTGGTGACCAAACCATTTTTGTAAGAACACAAACGGTCCTGATTAGATTATCTTCGCTTATGTGAATATTCACAACAATACCATTTGTCCAAGCAATCTGCTTGGCTTCAAACCTGTTCACTAGTAAGATATCCTCAACACAGAGCCACTTCTGACTTGTCTGTAGCGTGGTAGTTACTCAGAATTTCAACGCTTCCAGAAGACGTTTGCCAAGTTCAGCGATTCCTATTGTTACTGTGACAAGCCTATCTTCAGAACGCATTCCGTCTATTAAGCAATTCAAAAACAAGTCGTTGGGACAGGGAACAGGATTCAATGTCGCCAGAACTGAGGGTACAAGCAATTTGTTGTTCAGAATCCGTTAAACTTCAATCAATGTGGCTTGCAGGATCTCGCTGGATGGTGTTTCTTTGTGTGTTTGTAGCATTCAAAGCACGATAAATGGATTGTATCAGTCATTCAAAAACACCACTACGAAGACTAGTGTATAGAGGGGTGAGACTCCATTCCATACTATGTAAAAGTAGCCTATCCGATAAACCGCTACACCCCAATTCATTCAACAACATTCGCCATACTCGTTTGGTGCCAATAAAGTTATTT
>JACCGJ010023324.1:0-12167 GCA_013407085.1 Atriophallophorus winterbourni
AGCTTCGTTGTAAATAAAACATATTCGAAGTTCAGAGTGTCCAATGCATTTAGATCTCAATCTTTTCGCTGAATATTTTCATCGACATCCATTTTTCTTTATTTAAAACTACTTATTTTTATTAAGTATTTAAAAATACGTATTTAGAAATGATTGACCAGAGCAAATATGGGAACGAATCATAAGGTTACGTGAGTATAATATGGGTGGTAATCCTATCTTTTAATAACCAATTTTGATATAAGATAAAGATAGATGATTACTTAGTTGCTTAATGGCACTTAACTAACAAGAGATATTCACCCGGGCATGCCATTTTTGTGCAAACTTTTTATTAAATTTCATATAATTGCATGAAAAATATCAACATTATTTCTCTTCAAGTGTAAAACAACCTATAGCATTTGTGTCATCTATAAATAATTCAATTAAAAATGTTCTGGAGTGCGAATTGGGGTGCTTATATTTCCGATTAAATATCGAAAATATGGAGAGCTACCATATTTTTAAGCTAATCCTCTGCACTATGATGCGTATTTGAAAGTAGTGAGATAAGTAATTTTACCCTACAGCAATGTATTAAGCAATCGTAGAAGCAAACTTTCAGTGCTGTGAGCAAACCTGTTCATAAAATTTGATTCCATTGAAAGAATTTTGTGTATCTTATTATGTAAAATTCACACTCCTTGACTAATTTCTTGCAGGAAATATGTTGCGAGCAGTATAGATGACTCGATTCGGAAAGTAAAACTTCACATCACAGTCATCGACATGCAGAAAACGAGGCTTCAAATTTTCAATAGTGTGATTAAACATGTTAGTGATGCTAGCCTAATCAAAAAGTATCTCCAATTTTCATGGGTTGTCGGTACTGAGTACAGTGATGCCCGGAATCCTGCTCCAAAAAACGGATGTCGACCGACTCTATCGAAGTCGGTGATGTAATTTGCCCACCATCTTTGAGACGTACTCAAATAACCTGATCAAATGAACCGTCTTTGCTGTCAACGTCGACTGTCAAATTTTTGTATGCGAATGCCCAATGCTTGACAAACAACTACACGAATTGACTGAACTAACTACCACACACTCGTCAGACGTGATTGCTGTAACTGAGACATGGTTTCATCCAAATTTAGCAGACAATGAAGTTGCCATTAAAGGTATGTCTCTACTTCGTCTCGATCGGCTGACTCGAGGAGGTGGTGTTGCGCTTTACCACATTCGAAGACTGCTCTGCCAAGAGATCACTGATGACGATTTACAACTGCAAGACACATTATGGTGTTCGCTGAATGTAACAGCAGGGAAAAATGCATAGTGGGTGTGATTTACCGTTCGCCCTCAGCCGACGAAGCCTACAATTCAGCATTACTTGCAAATATACGCTTAGCGGCTATCAGATACCGCGGCAGACTTCTACTGATCGGAGACTTTAATCTTCCGAACTTTAAGGGAAATTCAGTTCATCCAGAAAATTCCTTAAATGCTTTATTTCAACAGTTGTTATAAGAAATTCCACTCTACAACCATATTTTCAACAATACCCGATTTCGTGGTACTAATACGCCGTCTATCTTGGACCTAATACTGACAAATGAAGAGCACGTGATTGAAAGTCTAACTTATGAAGCTCCAATAGGACTCAGTGACCACTTAGTTATTACGTTTGACTATATTTGCCAGGCAATCAGAACAAGTGACATCAACAAGGTGGTTAGAAAAATTGACTTTCCACAACTTAAATCTACTCTTATGAATGCCACAGACCCTGGTCTTAAGTCCGACAACGTGCACGATCAGTGGCAGTGGATGATAACCGAACTTAAATTTGCCGTTGAAAAGCACTCTCATCTTGTTCCAAAGGTGCAAAAAAATGGATATACATTTAAGCTAAGACACCGAACACGAAAATGGTTGACCTTGCGAAATGATGCATGGCGAGCTCATCGACATGATACCACTGTTGAGAGTTGGGAGACATTCCGTTTGCTGAGAAATAAGGTAAACAAACTTGTTGTTGATGACAAACTGAATTATCAAAATCATTTACTCAACAAAATGGAATGAAACCCTAAAATTCTCTACCAGATCATAAATAACTGGTCAAGGGTGAAACCAGGAGTTGCCGCTCTAAAGACACGTGATGGAACAACAACCACAGGATTGCAATCTGCTGAAGTTTTAGCCCATTTCTTCTCCACTGACTTCAGCCCACGAAACACCGTTACCTGTCCCTTAACTCCCGTCATCTCACCCGAAAATATTTTACAACAACTAACTATTACCTCGGAGAGTGTCCTCCGCACATTGCTAAATCTCAACACGAGAAAATCTCCCGGAGCTGACGAAATTACCCCGTTGATTCTTAAAAACTGTGTTTATACTTTGTGTACGCCTCTCACATACTTGTTTAACCTCTCTTTAACCCAAAGTTTCGTTCCCTGTGATTGGAAGAATGGCATCATTACCCCCATCCACAAAGGAGGAAACCGTTCCGAAGTATCCAACTATCGACCAGTAACACTACTACCGGTGATCTCTAAAGTGATGGAGCGCCTCGTAGCAAACAGCGTCACAAAACATCTAGAAGACAATTGCTTGCTTACAGTCGAACAACACGGCTTCAGAAAAAGACACTCTTGCCTTTCAAACCTTCTGCTCGCCCTCGATGACTGGACACAAGCTGTAGACAAAGGTCTCACAGTACACGCTTGTTATCTTGATATGTCAAAAGCATTCGATAGTGTCAACCACAGCCTGTTACTACAAAGATGTTGCTATGTGGAATCAAGGGTTCATTACTAGCCTGGTTTGAGGATTATCTCCGCGACCGTGTCATTCGAGTAAGGGTTGATGGTGCTTTGTCACGACCTATTGCAGTAACGAGTGGGGTGCCGCAGGGATCAGTGCTTGGACCACTTTTTTCCTGATGTATGTCAACGACTTACCTAAACTTGTTCGCTGCAAAATCTTGTTATTTGCGGATGACATCAAGCTGTGGACACAAGTACGTACAACTGAGGATTGCAGAGAGCTTCAGCTGGACCTCGATTCCTTACAAGACTGGTCAGTTAGAAATGAACTACCTTTCAATGTCAGAAAATGCAAGGTATTGACTGTTGGAAGACATTTCGAGTACTCCTACACCCTTGGTTCCCATATTCTTGAAAGCACTGACAAGGAGAAGCACTTGGGTGTGTGGGTTAGCAGCACTTTGATACCGTCACATAACGTCACAGCTGTCTATGAAAAGACGTCACGAGTACTGCTACTGCTAAAACGCGTGTTCGGGAGTTTCACTAAGCAAACCGTTCATCGAATAATTAATACATACTTGAGGCCAAGCATGGAGTATGCGGTTCAGGCTTGGTCACCCTGGCTACAAAAGGACATCAGCCTCTTGCAGAGAATATATCATCGGACCACCAAGCTCGTACGCGGTTTAAAGCACAAACAATACGAAGATCGTATTGCAAGTCTCAATCTCTTCGACTCTCGTTACCGCCGTCTTAGAGGTGATTTGATTCTTATGTTCAATATACTGCATACCCCCAACCATCCCTAAATCAACTATTCACGCGACTACCACCCAGAACCAGCCGGAGTCACGACTATACAGTACATATTCCCGACTCGAGACTAAACTGTCGAAGGTACTTTTATTCTGTACGTGTATGCTTTACCTGGAACTCCCTACCTTGTAATGTTGCACATTCACCCAACTTGGATATATTCAAATCGAATTTGGACAATTTCATGTTGACCAATCCAAACTTTGAACCTATATATTTTACACCATAAAAGCTTTGAACTTTGAAACCAGTTTCCGTCCAATGGATTTTTACTTGATTCCTGAACTGCTCAGTAAGCAAACAAATCCCGTTTTTCTACCCATGTTATTCGTAATTCTCATATTATTCTGTGGTTTTTGTCAAGCTGTATGCTTTTTAGAACATTAAAATGGAATTGAATTGAATTGATATGTTGTCTGATACAAAATTACTCATAAGTTCTCGACAACTCTGAGCATTCTCAGTGATAAGTATGCAGGTCCATAGTGTAATCTATGAACCCGGTTTGACATCTAAATTCGTTAACGCGACCGCGATTACTAATTTATCCCACGTTCTCCTTTTGATAAAGTTTTAGTTGCGTCATATGCATTAACTGAATAAGATGGGCCTTTTTGGACGGCAGGTTTGAAAAGCTAATAGTCACCAAAAATTGACAAAAATAACTGCAGAATAACAATTCTGGGTTGGTCGATCATTTTTAGCTTAGACAGCAGCTGTCGATGAGAAATTCATGAAGGCTGATCGATTCAATGATTACTAATCCTTGTTAACGAAACGAGTTTGAACTCATGGAAAAAATAGAATAAACATCGAATGTTATCCGACTGGAAACTCAGAGGGTTGGGTTCTGATTCCCACTACACGAAAGAACTATGCACTGCTGATGCGATCCAATCGGAGGGAAAATCGAATCCCATACATTTATTGTGGATTGACGTGCTCAAATTTGAACCAATTTTGAATGATCATGAACTTTATTTTCTCCAAATGCTCGTAAATATATACATTTTAACTAATCCATTTGAAAAATCATACATTATATAAGTTGAGGCTTTTATAATGAGAATATTATCCATCGAAATAATCTGATCAAGTATGCTATTTTATATATAAAAATATATGAAGCAGTTTTTCCATCTATCTATTCGACAATCAAACATTTTTCATTCGTGATCGGAATTCGTTGTAATAACAGCCTGCAAAATTTGGTTTGTTTTATGTTTTTCAATTTTGAATCGTTCATACATCATTACCACATTCATACTTTAATACAAAATGTTATCGTATAATCTGTCTTGTTCAAACATATCGAATAGCGATCACGAAGTAGTGCACAAGTATGTCTACTGCATTACAATGCGAAATTCGTGAACTTACGGTCGGTTTCACAAACTGGACCAAATTTCATGAATTTGATTTTTAATAAATTACTTCAAACGTCTTCAAACCATGCGTCGCTTTCAACTGTATGACAAGCTTAACAAAAATATTTCAAAATTCTTCATGCGCAACTAACCACCACTTTCAGTATCAAATGCTCTGATAATACGGCTCGCGGATATGCAGCATCCGGAATCGATTCATGGAATGCACTGAATTCAACTGCATTAAATGAACTTTAAGCTGGATATGAAAATGGTTTGTTTTATACAATCCAGAAAGATGTGTGAAAGTTTGGCCACCTTAACAAGAGGAGCGGAGATAAAACTTCTAACATATCTAGTGGTCAACACTTCCGGTAAATTATCCTGGACATATTGTAGCACTTGTACATGCCAATTTTGTTGATATTATTTAAAATTTCATTGACCTTGAACAATATTTGAAAAATCTATTTAAATATTTGATATGACTTCTTGGATCAGAAAATTGTTCGGTTTGTGAGATCGCGGTTACGGGTGTAGTTCATAAGAGACTCATCCACATTTCGCCTCTTTTGGATTTATACGTTAGATAAAAACTTTTCTCACTAACAAAAATAAAATCAGATCGATTAATAAACATCAAATTTTGTGGACTGTTATGCCTTTCACGAACACTTCATTTTAAAGAGTCTTTTTCTTTTATATTGAGGCGAATACTTTTAGCTCAGGGATTGGATGTTGTGCGTTGTGTTCGCTGAGTAGTCTTCGGTATCAAGATCATAATTAACTGTCCTGTAATTTCCACCGACGTCATCTTAATTCTATAATCAATAAAGTAGACAGGTTCTCACATTGCCCGTTTCAACTTCGCTTTTCTACTCATGGCGCTGGTTTGAACGAAAACTTCAATCATTCTTTCCTACATTCGATATACCTATACACGTCAAACGAGAAAATGTGATCATTTTGCTGAAGCAAAGTTAATGTGAGTGTTACCAATGATTCTCTTCATACTGGAAATAAAAATTGAAACATTGTACTCAAGGATTAGCGTTGAACTACTCATTTGTGCTTATGTGATAAATTTGTCAACAGAAGTCTTTGAAAGATCTGGAAGAGAAATCTTGTAGTTAAGTCTGTGCATGTAGATGTTGCCATCTCTGCGGATAGCGAAATGTTCGGAACAAGCAACAGGAGCAGTTCATACAAGATGGGAATTTGTTTGTGTGTTTGGAAAGGTTACATATCGTCAATTAAATTTCATAATGTAACAATCATACATTGTTATCAAGTGATTTTTCTTACGGGATTCTTCGAAATACGTAGCATAGATTTGGAGCATTTAGACTCTTTTTCCGTTCACGTGTTAGAGTGATTTAACCATTCTTGATGGTTGAAATCACAATATATAGATAAATAATTTTGAATCTAGAGGATGGTTTTTAAATTAGGTCGGTTTTATCTCTATCGAGGTTAATTCTCCAGAAAAGCGTGAACACAGAGAGTTCTTCCATGTATATAACCAGACATTCCACAACATACTCCTTTTGACAACAAGTTTTCAAAATAATGGCGCGTGTGTCCAGATTTCGTTTTTTTTCTCGTCAATAAATTTATAACGGACAAACAGAAAGTCATTCAACATCGTTTGTTTAGTCAATTTCTAAAAATAATTTACAAATAAATTGACATCACGTGAGCGCAAGACACAGAAATCGATGATGCACTTTGGTCTACCGATTGGAATCTGTCATGACAAGCTACGGATACGTGTTTCGGAAAGTCGTGATCAACATGATGATAACGCCGAGACAATTGAAGTGATCAATCATACTTTCGATCGTGTCGTTTGGGCGAGAATTTCTGGATCACTATTTATTACGCAAATGCTAAGAAATCAAATGGTTAAGAAGTGCATTTTTAAATTTATTTAAGGGTGAGTAAAACGAAATTTAGAATGGCAGTTAATTATGCTTCAAATTATGTGTTTTATGTAATATTCAGCAGATCGTTCTCGGTATAATCACAGAAGTTTGCACGAATTGTGTGAAGGGTAATTGGTTTTGGATGGCGAATGCTGAAATTCTAATGAACGTAAAAGAAGACTTTTAAAAGCGTCTACAGTTTTGCATTGAGATTATAATTACCCGTTTTTAGAAATAAGATTAATCCATCTTTATATTTCAAACAGCTGAATTTATCCGGGTCAACATCAAAAATCGTTACAATCGTATCTACATATTGAACCATCAATTGGAGAGTTTTACCAATGATCATCACTATTATTATGTTTCCTTTCCACGCTCAGTTTACAATTCAGCAACACTTTGTCGACTCATTAAAGTACGCTTGTGACCTATACCTCGAGTTGAGAAACAGGTAAAACGAGTAGTAATGTGAAGATTGTGAAGCAAACAATATATGCAGTAAGATTTGTTTAGAAAATAGTTCAATTCTTCTAAAACCACTTTTTGATTTGTTTAAACCACGTATTGATTAATGCACGCAATAATTTATCAGAATTTGTGGGATCCGTATCTTTATTGACGTTGTTGTTATGCTTCGGTTGATAAAACCATAGAAATTTTTGTATGAGCACGATGCTCTCATGACAGTCCTCGTGTCACATAACTAAGCAATCCCATTGGGTAGGAGCACCCTATTTCGTAGCGTTCAGAGTCATAAGCAATCACCAGGCGATTGGGGTATTTTCCTCGCTTCCGGTGTGCTGTACGTGCAGTAATCGAAAGAAGTATCACTCGGTCTCTAGCTTGAAGGAACCGCTTTACAATGTGCCCTTAAATTGAGCGGGCAAGAGCAAGTTCTTCTCCACTAGAGGGGTCAGAGTCAATGTAATTTGTCAAGATCGGCCGGAAGAAGCCATGAAGTGCGAAGGTTTTAATTTAACCGGTGGGCGCGAAATCGATTAAAAAGTTAGAACTAAGTGACAGACATGCTGAGGTCAGTGTTGTGGTTACGCGATTAGTCATGTGCGTCATAAATGCGTTTTACCAATTGGCGCGTTCTTGTTTTGCGTGTTAACGTGATCAAATTTGGAATGGTTTACCTGAGTGATGAATCTGATTACAATCAAAAAGTGTGTGCGAAACATGGGGTTGGCGTGATTAATGTCGGGCCGGGCGCCCTACAGCTTGAGCAAACAACGTAATAGAAATAAGGACACGGAACTCGATTTCTCTCGATTGATATGTCGTAAACACACCTGGCTTCTAACCACTTCACCGGTGACGCGGCAAGGATGACCCGAAAAAGTGGTGATTAGAAACCAGATGTTGGTCAGATGCTGCACATTACACGATGACCTTATTTTGTCGGAATAATGAACGCGAAGTCAGTTGATAATCTGAAGCAGTTTGTGTGATTCAAAGAACGGAATCAATGTTCTGTCAGGAAACGTGCTATCCTTTCACTTTCTACATTTGCGTCGCGAGCAGAGTTCGAACCTGCGCGCGTTACATCTTGGGGTTCATGTCTCTTTGGCGAGTAAAATGTTAGGATGAAGCCAGCCCAGATTGTGAAGCTTGGAATTCATTCATTTAAATAGGTGATCTTGTGATCTTGTGACATTTCTCATTTTATTTACTTGAACCACCTTACGTTGTAGGCACTAAATTTGTATTGTGAACGTGAGTTTAGACCAGATTCATAAGAATACTCTCCGTCCAGGGTATGTTCATGATGCTATGGATGTTCTGTAAATAAAACGAATTCTAGTTCCGTTCTTTCATACATTTTTTTCTGTTCACGGCAGTGTGTTTAAATCAGACACGATTTAGAAACGGGACAGGATAAAAACGCCGTGTTTATTCGATTTTCAATATCGATGCCTATCGACTTAATTAAACGCATTATTTGAACCAGTATCAACAAAATGATAAATCGGTACCAGTTGACGCGGGTAAACAGTGATTTTTGGGCGCAATACAATCCTATTACCACGGCCTTTAATCTTTTCCATATTTATTGTGAGTCTAAATTCATTGCACACCGATGAAAATCAATCCGTTCTCGAGTGAAGCTGGTCCTGGGTGTGAGCAGCGATAGTTGAATTATCGGAAAACAGTAGCAGATTAGCACATCTAGTGACTTGGATAATGCTTTCATACGGATCAGGCTGAAAACTTGTTATCTCATCAAATGTGTTGGCGCCTATCTTCAGTATCCGTGCTCAGAACATGCTTCGGCAACAAAGCAGATAAAATCTCAAAATAACATATCTTTGTTGGCCTAAGGTAAATTTCAAAATCTGAAGTGCAACCATGAATTTGTACTGAAGCTTCTATGCAAGAATGGATAGACAGCAAGTTCTAGTAGTGTTGGCAGCCTATGAAATCAAGCATTTTACAAGCCCCTGCTTTTCTGGATGAAAAATATTTTCTTTGCTAAAAGTATTCATGGATGATTATATAACATTTTTCACCAATACGATGATCAATACCGGCAATTATAATTTTATCCTATCTTTAGTCAGGAAAAAATAATATTTTAAGCTTAAAAATCTCCGAGTGACTTTAAGCACTGATCCGTTATTCCATACATACAAAGAGCCACGAACAGCAATGCAAGATGAGCTAGTTTTTGAATGTTATTACTGCCAACAACTGATTTTTGCTCGATTTTTTACCAAACCTTAATCGATAAAACAGATGCCACACACGGGCTCCACTTAGATAATAACAGCTAAAAGCAACGATTTCGGGACAGTGTTCTTTGATTTATGCTGGTCTCCGAATGTATGGAAGAATAAGATAAACGAATCGTATTTCTCGCTGGATGTTATATAAATCATGTGCGTAGAACGTGGAGACTTTGTTATTTCTAAATAATTGTGTTCGGTGTTGTGATGAAAAATGGTAATTGCATCTGCAAAGACACGAGGCATCAAAATTTGGAGCAGTTACAGTGCATCGACAAATTTACCACGGTGTAATGACACTTTATCTTATTGTTTAAGAATGTTTGAAGTTTAATCGAGCAATTGAAATAACATTTAAATTAAACCTTCATATATATAAGTACATGAATTTTCGGATGCATAATATTTATTTATATATGAAGCATCATTTATTAAATTAGAACGCGTCCTTCAAATTCTTTCTCCGTGTTCTTTTTGTTGCAGGTTGGCAGATCAATTAACTGGACACTTGGGCATATATTAAAGTGAAATACATCCAATAGAGTTCCTGGTTTCAGTTTATGACGTTCGAGGATACAAAAACAGAGCAAGCTCAAAATTAAACTTGTATGCCACTGTTATATAGGGTTCTTACAAAGAACCACGATGTTCAAATACAGAATAACAAAGTGATTCCTAACCAAGCGCTCGAAGCGCATTTAAAAGACCAATGTATTGTGTTGCTCACATCCCCATTGCTTACACACCACTACCGGTTTCTGGCTGTTTGCCATCATCAGGTGGAGACAGTAAGATTAGGTTCAGTGAGCCTTGAAACAGTGGAAAAGCGGTAAAGAAAGTTTAACTTGTTTGCAACTGTTACATAGGGTTCTTACAAAGAACCACGATGTTAAAATACATAATAACTAAGTGATATCTGGCCAAGTACACAAGGCGCATATAAAAGACTAATGTATTTTGGTGGATGGGGATGTGAGCATCACAATACATTAGAGCAAGATCAAATTTTAATTACGTGAACTGCAATGAGCTCTATGCTACATATTTTCGACGTTTTCGCAAATCTTATAAAATCAACCTGCCTGATATGTATGCACTTACTGGGGACGATAAATGCTCAATTCTGAGAACCATGGTTGAAACATAAAGTATGCTTTCTTAAGGGATTCATTACAAAATATATTAATGAGCGTAATAGGTTATTTCGAGGTCAATTGATATAAAGTACGGAGATTTTAATCAATAAATGCTTCGCTCCAGTCGATTAAACTGATACCAAACACTGAACAATCTCTACATACACCCTTTTCGTCAAAACGTTTGAATATTTTGTGTAAATTTCCTCTCATTCGAAAATGTGCCGGCATTGAGTGTACCGAGGTTGGAAGCGTTTATAATTAGTGAAAGTTTGTTTGCAACGGGTTAATGCATATCTCACATAATTTCAAGATAATTATCATTTGGCAAAGAGTGGTCAACTAAGTTATACTCTGAATACACTGTTATAATAGGTTCGTACAGCAAACCATGTTGTTCAAATACAAAATAGCATTGTGATTATTTGTCATGTGTTGTTGGCCTTCTTCGATTGATATCAAACATGAATAAACATCACACAACGAAGGTTTCAAGTTCCGCGGCTTTTATAATGAGTAAGCAGTCGGATTCGGGAATGACATTTTCTCCCGCAGCACTCACACCGATAGGCAGTACGAGTTCGATCGGCGTCAGTTGCAAGCCTGCAGCTTGTTCTGCCTTCAGCAGCCAAAAGGTGTATCTGCTCATCACCAAATTGGACATGACGATTTGCAAGGTGCCTACATTGTGAGCGGCCAAGAGAAAGTTCTTCCCAACTCGTAAGGTCAATGTCGACAGATTTCAAATCGCTTTTGCAAACGTCTTTGTACCGCGGGGCGGTTTGCCCAAACTACATGATTTCAACTCAAGCGCATGACGATTTTCTTAGTAAATTCACACAAAATGGTTTGCCAGTGTGAACATAAAAGATCAATTGAAATTTATTGATTTAATGTGTGCGGCATCAATCATAGTTGTGCTGCATTTTTGATGAGCGTGACCTCAAAGTTCATCTGAATGGAATATCAGAATATAAGGAAAGTAAAAATTTGTGTCAAATGATAAACAGTATTTTATTTATATGCGCCTCGAGCGCTTGGCCTGGAACATCATGGTTCTTTTTAAGAAACATATATAACAGTGGCATACATGTTTAACTTTGTTTACCGCTTTTTCCACTGTTTCAAGGCTCAATGAACCTGTTCTTACTGTCTCCACCCGATGACGGCAAACAGCCAGAAACCGGTAGCGGTGTGTGAGGTATGGGAATGTGAGCACCACAATACATTATTCTTTTATTTACTTTATTCACCTGATGACGGCAAACAGCCAGAAAGCGGTAGTGATGTGTAAGGGATGTGAGCATCACAATAAATTAGTGATTTATTAAATTTTGGGAGTATATATTTGATTCCCACCCATGGGTTTCCTCATTTAAGAAATGACAGTTGACGATTGCTTCAGCTATAGAACGATTGATTGATAATCCTA
>JACCGJ010023325.1:0-16552 GCA_013407085.1 Atriophallophorus winterbourni
AATGTATATAAGTATAAATAAAATCAAAATCAATGGGACAATGATAGCTTATTAATAGTTTGGGGAAAAATTCGGATTAGCTCTCATATAATCGTCAAGTTTTGATTTAAATATAGATAAGCTGTTTGAGCTTACCAAATCGGAAGGTAGGGAATTCCTAGCAAAGCACAGCTTACTTGAATCAAGACCGGCAAATATATTCTACTTGTTGGTCTAAATGGGGCCAAAAGACGTAACTTCGTACTAATGCGTTCATTCGGTGTATCTCGGGTTGACCACGGCGAAACTTACGTAGAACACGTTCACGTAAGCCATTGTAATCACAACTCGATTTGCGAAGAAAAGGCAAGAGTCTGTATGCGAAAGTGAGTTTCTTCGTCGGAAATATGGGGCCAACTCACTGTTTGGACATTTCTTTGGCCATCCTTTTTGCAAGTAGGATAATACTCGTGTAAGTATTGGATCAGATTTTGTTGCGTTCTTTATCATCTTCGACGTCACAGTGAGTGATGTTTCCAAGTGAATGGACGAGAAGGCTCCGTCAATATTTGCGGTGAGGCTGCCGATCACTGCGTATTCGGTTCGACTTAGTTCGCATCAATAAGGCGTGAATAGGCATCAGCCTGTCCGATAGACTCAGTTCGTATGTACTTAATATCAAATTGATAGCCCAGAAGTAACGTAGCCCAACGTTGTAAGCGACTCGCTGTATATATATAGGGATACCCATCTTGAATTTAAATATAGGTAATAGCGGCTTGTGGTCTGTGAGCAATGTGAATTTTCGTCCGCACAGGATCTTGTGGAACATTTGAACTGCAAAGTCTATGGCCAAAGCTTCCTTTTCGATTTGGCTGTAATTTTTTTTGATGGAGTGGGAGCTCGCGCAGCTTGTGCTATTGCCTTCTCTGGTCCGCCTGGAAAACGATGGGAGACCACTGCTCCTATCCCGTAGCTAGAGGCATCTGTTGCGACTGTGATCGGCAAGTTAGGATTGTAATGTGTCAACAAGAGGTCTGATGTTATCAATGCCTTCAGTTGATCGAATGCTTGTTGGCATGCTTCGCACCACTGCCATTTGACATCTTTTGACAAAAGTTGATTCAATGGCTGCCGTATTCGGTGCATATTTGGGAAGAATTGACTGTGATAACTGATCATCCCCGAAAAGGATCGTAACGTAGGGAGGTCCGTTGGATGTGGTAGCTCATCGATCGCCTTGACATTGTCTGGGTCTGGGCGACGACCATCTTAATCAATGATAAATCTGAGGAACTTTATCGATCGCATGAATAAGCGACAATTTTCTGAACTTAGATGAAAACCATATTGCCTGATTCGCTCAAGAACTGTCTCAAGGCAGCTTGTGAGTTCTTCTGGTTAGGCTCTCATTACACTGATGTCATCCATATATGCTGCTGCACCTAGAACTCCGGATAGCATTTTATCTATCACTTGCTGGAAAAATTGCGGGGGCCGTTTCGACGCCAAATGGCAATCGATTAAACTGGTAAAGTTCCTTGTGTGTTGATAGTGAGCGATTTTCTACATGACGGTTCCACTTCCAATTGTAAATAGGCGTCAGCTAAACCAAGGGTAGCAGAGAATTTTCCTCCATTGAGTTTGGCGAAAATGTCTTCTGGTAGAGGCAGTGCGTACTGGTGAGGCTCGAGGCATGCATTTAATCCGGTTGAAAAATCAGCACACAATCGGATCTTCCCGTTTGGCTTCGAATAACAACGATAGGAGCTGCCCAAGATGAACAGTCAACACGTTCAATGATGCCTTCTGATTCTGAACGGTTTAGCTCTTGCTCGACGTTCACTTGTGCTGCATAGGTGACCGGACGCTGTGGTTTGGAAACAGGTTTTACATCCGGAAGCAAATGTAAGGAGGCCTTTAACCTTGAGCACCGACCACGTTTGGACTGAAAAACATCTGCAAATTCAGTGAACAATTTTGCGGCCAACTGATCTGGAGTTCTTGAAGAAGAATTTGTCTGGTACACAGTTGCGGTTGTTGTTGAACAGAGATCTTTCAAAGGCACGCTGTGTAAATTCAGACGTTCGATCCAGTCCATTTCGAACAAATCAAGTTTATCATGAAGCGTCAAGTAAACTAACCCAGTTGCTTTCTCACCATTGAAAATCAATCTTACAAGTGAATCGTCCGTCAATCCGTAGTGGTTCACCAGAGGCATTTCGCAAATTCATTTACGTGGGAAAGACTATTGGGCAGCCAATCTGCTTCCACGTTGAGCGGGAAATCAATGTCACGTCTGAGGCTGTGTCGATTTGCAACGAAACGGTCTTGCCTTGAATTCTTACTGCGACATATTTCCGTCTGCTTGCCAAATCTGCTTCAAAGGTTGCAATGACAGCATTAATTCTGCCCCGGTTCCCATTCGCTTTTGGATTATGAATACTGTTTGCACTGGTCCAATAGTTTTTTCTGCAATGTGACTCTTTGTGACCAATGCGCTTGCACCTGCGGCACTTATAGTTTCCGAACGGACAATCTTTCGAATAGTGCCATCCACCGCAATTCCAACAGTCACTTTTGGGTTTCAATGACTTTTTGGGAGGACTTTGTGAACTACTGTGTGCTGCTGTGTTCTTGTACACTTGAGTCTCTATTTTCTATCCGGCGCTTTCAATCAACTTGGTATCATGCTGGAGGTTCACCATTCTGTGACATTCGGCTGCAAGACTTGTAGGGTCATTTCCGGCTCGTGCTCCAGTCTGCTCAGAATTCTTGTGCGAACGTCTGCGTCTGCTGGTGATTGAAGACTGCAAACGAACATCAAGCATTTGAACTGATTTGGTGTCATTGAACCGAGCTTGAATCTTTCACACTCTCGACTGATGATAGCAGCATACGTGGTGTAGTCGTCTGTTTCCTTTTTCATCAGTTTGAGACAGTTGTAACGAATGCTGAATAAGGATGATTGTTCTCCAAAGATTGTCGTGAGAGTTGCAATGGTTTCGTCAAAGCTGAACTCTCGAGCACATTTTCGGGAAATTTGGTTAGTGTAATGTTCGTGCTCAACAGGACCAAGTTTTCTCAACAATAGGCGAACAAGCCATGCATCACCTTGACCTGCTAGTTCAACTGGGAAAATGTCTTCGTATTTCTGAAACCAAGAATTGAATGTTGTTCCCGATTCTGCATCAGAATGGAACTCTGTGATGGATGCTGCGATTGAGTCAATTGATTGCTGCTGTGTCTGTTCTTTGTGTTCTTCTTTGATATTCAGCTTCTGAGAAAAATGTGCAATGAGCTGCTTCTGTGATTTTTCGAACTGTGCTTGCTGTTGATGAAGTAATGCTTGCATTCGCTCAAAGCTGATAGCCATATTCCCGTCGCCAGGTCTGTTGTGTTTTTGGAGCGAGTTCCGGCTCACCCAACACTCACGAAAGTGGTAGAAGACGACTGACAGAATGCATTGTTTTATTTACAGCTCATTTGTATATATGTAAAATTAACCAACTAGATGAACGGAAGTGAAATCAAGCTACTGAAGCCAAGCTGCTATATTGATGCAAATCGGCAAGTTATGTTCAATTGATTAAAAACGATCAATACTTCCAAAGCAGTGCGAGTTTTGGCGTGCCTAGATTGAACAACCTTGACATTATGATTATTATTAATATGATGATTATGATGATGATAATAATGTTGACGATGATCATGATGATAATGACGATGATTATGATGATGGAGATAATGGAGATGATGATGGTGATGATAATGATGATGATGATGATGATCATGATTATTAATAATATGATGATGATGATGAAGATGATTATTATGATTATTATCAATATGATGATGATTACAATAATAATGTTGCCGATGATCATGATGGTTATAATGATTTTGATGATGGTGATAATGGTGATGATGTTGGTAAAAATGATCAATATGATTATTACTAATATGATGATGATGAAGATGAATAATATGATTAATAATAATATGATGATAATGATGCTGATGAAGATGAATAATGTTATTATTAATATAATGATGATGACGATGATAATAATGTTGAAGATGATCATGATTCAAGGTTTTTTTTTCAAGGTTATTCAAGGTTTCCAATGGTCTGAAAAGCAACAAGCTTAACAACAACCATAGGATGGTTATAATTGAAATTTAGTGTATAAACAATATAAAAACAAAGATTAAACATTATATAATTGTTACGGAAACGAATAATACAATAAATTGTCGTCTTATTTTGTTTTGAAGTCATGCAAGCTAGTGGAGTGAGCAACGGGTGAAGGTAATCTGTTCCAAGTAAAACAGACACGGACAGAGTTAAAATAACTTCTACAGTTCATGCGGGAACGGGGTACGACCAGCACATATTCATGTGTCCGATAGTTCCTCGTATCCCTTCGCGTGAATAAATCCTGTAAAGTATGACTCGGGGTATGGAATCTTTTTTAAAGTAAGATAAGGTCTGCTCTGATCTGTCGATGAGGAAAATCAAACAGATTCATTTGAGCTATCCTTTCTGTATATGGTTTGTTTCGGATGCTCAGCACTAGTTTCGTTGAGCGGTGATAGATTCGCTGCATAAGTTCCACATCCCTCTCGAGCCACGGAGACCATGACTGCACACCCTATTCCATGACTGGTCTCAAATATGTATTCATGATTCTTGTGAATATCTTGGGGAAAAATTTCCCAAATACACGTTTGAGTAGATTTAAAATGCGTGTTGCTTTTTTTAAAGGCACTGTTAGTTTGAAGTGATGTTTTCAAAGTGGAGCTTATCCAGACACCCAAATCTTTTTCTTCACTGCAATTTTCGAGGACATGCGAACCTATGTGATATCTGGACCTTACTGGATTCCCCACATTCAAGATCCTGCATCTGTTGAAGTTAAACGGCAGTTTGTTCTTCTACGACCAGCTGTGAAGCGTATCAAGATTCTTTTGTAATAGCAGACAGTCTTCTGGATTACGAATGCTGCCCCAAATCTTTATGTGGTCCGCAAGATTCAAGATTCAAGATTCAAGAATTCATGGTTACGAAAAGCACATGGCTTCACAATTACCATATCATAGTAAATATGCGTTCAATATGAGGTATAAAAAAATCAATTATACGATGTCACTGGAGTCAAGTGATATGCTTACCCTGAGTCAATACACAGGCATCGTCAAATCGTTAAGTAACAAATAATTGTCCAAGGTACGAGTGAATGTTTGGATACAGGGAGAGGTGATAATTGCTTCTGGAAGGGCATTCCACAGGAAACAGATACGTACCGAATAAAAATATCGGCGACAATTAGTACGGGAATGGGGAATCTGTAGTGCCGCTGAGTGGCTACGTGTAATTCCTGATTCACGGTATTTGAACAAATGTTTGAGTGGATGATCTGGAGTATTCAATATCTTGTAAGTAATTATAACGTCACTTCGAAGTCTACGTTGAAGGGGAGTGAAGAGCTTTAGCTTTTTCAACCTTTACTCGTATGTAAGGTTTCGATAACCACGCACGAGTTTAGTTGCACGATGATATATCCTGTCAAGAAAGAATATATCTTTTTCCATCCACGGAGTCCATGCTTGCGATGCGTGTTCCATTGTGGGAATTAAGTAGGTCTTCATGATTCTTGTCAACGCTACAGGCGTAAAGGTTCGGAAGATCCGTCAAATCATACCTAGAAGCTTTGAAGCAGGGTTGTAAATGACCTCACAATGCACGCTGTTCTTTAGGCTGCCACATATCCAGACTCCAAGATCCTTCTCCGATTCGGTCCAGCTCAAAATCGTCTGCCCAAAGTGATATTCGTACTGAAAGGTCTTACCGATTTGCAGTAACTTGCACTTTTGAAGATTGAACGGCAGTTTATTTCTAACTGACCATTCGTGTAGTGCATCTAAATCACTTTGCAGTTTTACGCAGTCTGCTGTTGATTTTATTCGCATCCATAGTTTAACATCATCCGCAAAAAGAACTACCTTGCATAAGAGCGTCTCAGGTAAATCATTGATGTAAACTGAGAAAAGCACTGGACTGAGAACGGAACCTTGCGGTACACCACTGGAGGTATTAATGGCTCGTGATTGTACCCCGTTAACTCGAACGGTTGCCTTGCGCTCATTGAGGTAGCTTTCGAACCACACGAGTAGCTGCCCGTCAATACCAATCTGTTTCAACTTCCGTAGAGACAGGAAGTGATCAACTCTGTCGAAAGCAAATAACGAAATGTTACATCGAACAATTTCCGGTATTTCATTGACATAAAGCAGAAACAGGATCGGACCAAGGACTGAGCCTTGAGGAACTCCGATAGTTTCTGCAATTGGTTTGGATAATGCACCATCAACACGTACATGGATAGATCGATTTGTTGGGTAGTCATTAAGCCAATTCAGCAACGTTCCAGTGATACCAAGCTTTCAAGCTTCTGCAGTAGTAGGAAATGGTCAACACGACCGAATGCTTTTAAAATATCTAAGTAGCACGCGTGTATTGCTTGTCCTTTATCTACCGATTTTGTCCAATCATCTAGCGTTACCAGTAAATTAGACAAACAGGAATAATTTCGTCTGAATCCATGCTGGTTCCTCGAAAGCAACTCATTATTCTCGAAGTGTTTTATTAGATCGCCGACAATGAATCGCTCAAGTAATTTTGAATTCACTTGTAACAGAGTAACGGGTCGGTAATTGGGAACATCGAAGCGATTTCCACCTTTGTTAAATGGAGAAATTATTCCTCGTTTCCAATCTGTAGGAATTACTCCGCTTGCCAGTGTTTTCTCGGAAAAATAAGTGAGTGGTTTGTATACCAAACTCGCAAATTGCTTCAATATTTTCGGGATTTTTCCGTCTGCCTTAGGAGACTTTCCATTTTTCAGGATTAAATAAACCTTGGAGGACGCGTTTCTCAGTGAGACTTATTTCACTTGGGGCAACCGTGTTTGAAAGTGTTGGATTTGGGCTGTTCATTGCATGTTCTATCGGGTTGAATACCGTTGAATAAAACGTGGCTAAAGAATCAGCAGTTTCTGCTGCAGTTGTTGTTGGTCCAGCTGATGTGTTCACGGACGCTACTCCAGGTTTCACCTCAACTTGATCGTTAAACATACGATATAGTATTTTGAGGTTTCGCTCCATCATGCTTGATATCACTTCTTGGAAGCACAACTTGTCTGGGATGACAAATTGTTTACTTTGTTCCGCAGTAAACGGAATGTTTCCCGGGACTCAGATGATGGGTTTTGCCGATGGTGTCACCAAGCAAGTTTTCGTACCGTTAACCACTTACGCGTTCGGCTTCTTAATTTAAATTCAAAGTTTTTTCTTGAGTTCCTGAGGACAAATTCGAAGCTCACTTCGATGGAACTTTTGAGATTAGATTTTAGCCATATTCAAAACTCATGTACGTTGCTGGTTTCCGGTTGGCAGTTAAACGTGTTTTTCATAGCATCACTCAACGCCATTATGTTGATCCACCTAACTGTTTTACTGAACATCCGTGTTAAAAGATCGAAGATTTAGCGTTTATCTGACTGCTATTACCGTCAGTGGTTTCCGAATTATTGAAAAACATACTGGCAAACTGAGAATTTTGAGTCTCTACCGATGTCTTCAACGTTTGTATGATAAGCTCTAAGCTCAGCATCCGATCATCCAGGTTGCTCTGCGCAAAACGTGTTCCAGCAGTTAAATCCGCGTTTGGTTTAGCTCGACAACTTTTGCACACGTAGCATACACCAGGCATGTTTTCATCCATCAGGATCGATAGCGCATCCGAAGTCAATGATTTGTCGCATTTCGCGTGACATTTGTGGGAACAGTTTTCACACGTGACAGATTTGACCTTACCACTGACGACTTTCATGCAGACGACGCATGTTTCGCGAACATCATATTATTTCATGTTAACGGGGTCAACCGAAAGTACATATCAGAGCACAAAAATCGATACGGCTGCAGTTGGTTTGTGTGGTATTGGGCGGAGTTGACGGAAAATGAAGGGTTGTCGGGAAATTCCGTCACTCGATTTGGCTGCTTATTTGCCAGATTCCCTTTGAGATTTTCGGCGTGAATTTTATATCACGTTGTGTATTTCTCCGAGTAGTTCCCGACAGTGATATACACCGATGGAATAATCGAACAGTAGAAAAACAAAAGCGATTCAAATAAACAAATCAACTGTAGAAAACTCCTTGGTTGACGAACAAGAAGAACGACACGTTGCAGATTGATGATTCTTTTATGGATAGATCCGACGTAGCACGCTTTCAGATAGATATCCAAAAATCAAACCGATCGGATGAAAACAAAGAAAGTTATATCCAAAAATATCGGAGGTCAAAATCACTCCAACCGCACGTCACGCAAATGATGACGATGATGATGATGACGATAATGATGATGATGATGATGATGATGATGATAACGATGATGATGATGATGATGATGACGATGATGATGATAATGGTGATGATGATGGTGATGATGACGATGAAGATGATTATTATGATAATTATCAATATGATGATGATGATGAAGATAAAAAAGTTGACGATGATCATGATGGTCATGATGATTGTGATGATGGTGATAATGGTGATGATGATGGTGAAGATGATTATTATGATTATTATTATCAATACGATGATGATGATGATGATGATGAAGATGATTAGTATTATTATTATTAATATAATGATCATGACGATGATGATAATGTTGAAGATGATCATGATTCAAGGTTGTTTTCAAGGTAATTCAAGGTTTCCAATGGTCTGAAAAGCAACAAGCTTAACAACAACCATAGGATGGTTATTATCGAAATTTAGTGTATAAACAATATGAGAACATAGATTAAACATTATATAATTGTTACGGAAACGAATAATACAATAAAATTTCGTCTTATTTCGTTTTAAAGTCATGCAAGCTAGTGGCGTGAGCAACGGTTGAAGGTAATCTGTTCCAAGCAGACAATAACGAATGCCACTTTTTTGGAGCGGAGCGAAGTGCGAAGCGAATTTTCGAAAAGCCCTAACTGCCCTCCGCAATGGCGAATCGTATCAAAGCGAATATCCGAAAGGCACTTCGCCATAACGAATATTTCCGAATAATCTTCGCTCAACTTCGATGTCCCCCAAAAACTTTGTTTTCGACAAAAAAACTTTTGCTGATATTCGTTTAAATTCGCTATTCTCCGCTGAAATGAAAAGAATTCCGGAATAAATTATTTTTTGACCACGAAAGAACTTTTCTTTGACAAGTGAGGACTTTTTCATGAGCTTTGGAATTGGAAATATACAAAACCTTGTTCTCTCAAAAGAAATTAGGCTCCTCCTCTGAGTCGGTCTCTGAGACCGGGGTTCTGGAACTGGACCTGATGCTGGAATTTGCCTGGCTGCCTCCAGTCAGAGGGGTGTAAGCCCCGCCGTGAGCTCCTGTGTGTCGAAAAACTCAACATCCTGAAGGTTGGCCTCAGGGTCATCCTAGTCTTTGAGCTGCTGCTGACTCTGAGTGCTAGTACCTTCGCCAATGGTGAAATCCTGGGTGCGGAACTTCATTCTCTCCATGTAGGGGAGCGCTTTCTCGTAATTCTCATGGATGTAGACGAGCCCCTGGACCCTTTCGTTGTTCAGAATGCTTCGGGTGGGCTTGGTCACGAGTCCAGCTTCCGAGAAGACCCTCTCTGATGAAGCCGAGGTAGTCGGGATGGCGTAGACCATCCTAAAAGAAAATGAGACAGGTTGAGTATTCTGTATTAGGTTCCAGGGGGTGCAAAAGTTAAACTACTACTTCTAAGTATAACAATACTATATCAAAGTATAGCAATACTACATCTAAGAATAGAAAATAATATATCGGAGTATAGCGAATAATATCGAAGTATGGCGAAGTTTAGCGAATATTATAGCGAAGTATGGCGAATAACGAGAATAAATTATAATCCAACGGAAAATAAGTGACCTTTAAATTTGAAACAACTTACTGGGCGAATTTGGCGAGTAGAGGGAGCTTCTTGGCCTTCATCTTCCAGTACTGGAGCACGTCGATGTCCTCCTTTTCCAGGGGAGACGCCATCCACTCATTCATCTCCTTGACATAGGGAGGAACTGGGGCTGGTTGAGACTGGGACTTGTCGACGCTGCCAAAGGCCAATTCCGGATCAAGATCAAGGTCATGGTGCTCTCGGAGAAAACCTTCAAGATCTTGGCAAGCGGGTTCCGGCATCTGAATGGATGGTGGGGCGGCTGGGGCCAAGTTGGCCAAGAGCAACTTGATGCTCTGCTCGCACTCGTAGAAGAGGTGACCATGAGACCTGGTCCTAAGGTACACGGCCTTCTGAGTGGGGTTCAGGTAGTGCGCCATCCGGTAGAGGTCCACGTTCCTGCCCAGCTCGGGAACTCTGATCTTGATCTCCTCCTGGAACTTCTTGATGAATGCCTTGGTGGCATCCTTGAAGTCGGCGAACAGCTTGATCCTGGAGGCGGACATCATGGCAATCTTGGCCATGTCCGGAACGACATGCTGCAGGGTGGGCGTCTCATCTGCCTGGAGACGTTTGCTGACCTCCTTGATCTGCTCGAGGGGCCAGAGGATGTCTTCCAGGTCCTGAAACTGCAGCTTGTTTGGAATGAGGGCCGCAAAGTCTGAAGGGGTGTTGAAGACATCATCCTTCAGCGACAGCAGGACCGCCTTGTTCCGGACGATGGATGTGATGGTCATGCACATTGAAGACCAGCGGATCTTGCTGTACTGAACGATCTTGATGAAGGGAACTGTAAAGGAATGACTTCTGAACTTCGAAGTTATAGCAAATAATAACGAAGCTTCGCTAATAATATGGCGAAGCTTTGCAAATATAGCGAAGTATAACGAATAACATAGCAAATTATATAGCGAATTATAGCGAATAGTATCAAAGTTAACCGAATATTGCGCTCACTCACCTTCCAAGTCAGCTGCCTTCTTCCTCATGAGATCGTTCCTGACCGAAGAACCCTTGACCCCGGTGGCCAGAGCCCTGACCATACGATGTTCATGCACAGTATTTGGAAGTACTAAGCGATCTATAACAAATTATATGGCGAGTTATTGTGAAGTATAGCAAAGTTTAAACGAAGTATAGCGGAGGTTGCGTCAAACTGAGTCTAACTCAACTTTTCAGTCTACAACTTGGCCTTCTGGTTCAGAAACTGCTTAGAAACGTCCGGATGCTTCGACATGATGTGGCCGACCATGCCTTGGGGGGTTTCCTGAGGCCGAGCGATGGACTGGCCTTAATCCTCGACTTGACAAAGAGCTCGAGCTTCTCTTTGTTTCGCACGTACCTTCTTCGCAGCCTCGTTCTTAAAGAAGTTCCAGATCGGTGATCTGGTAGGCTTGTGCCGGTAGGTGGTGTGATGAAGGTCGTCATCATCATCATCATCATCTGACGGCGGCGGAGACCTCTTTCTGGAGGACTTGGGGGTCCACGGGTCTTTGGACGGCAGCTTGACGTTGAGGGTCGGGCTCCTCTTGGACTTCTTGGCCGAGGCCGAGTCTTTGTCCTTGTCCGACTTGTGGTGCGTCTTCGGAGGGCTCATGATGAGACGATGATAAGACAATAACATTTTTATCCTATTTGTTGTCCTCCAACCACGTACGCAATAGAAACAAACGCCCAGGCAAGGCGGTAAGCACCACCGCAGAGCCGAAAACACCCAAGCAGACCAAAACACCCACGCCCTTCGCATCCAGGCAAACACCTACGCAAATACATTTAAAATATCAAAGTACAAAAAAGTACAACCCTTTGTCTACTGACTGTAACTCTAGTTACCACCTCAAATGTTAGCTTATAGCAATTAAACAAGCAATCGGTTGCGAAGTAGCTTACGTCGGTACGTTCAGTCACCATCGAAATGCACTTGTCTGGCCTTTGTCTATCAACAAGTCAACAAGTGTCAACATCAAAAACAATTCCCGTAGACAAGGGGTTGAAATATAATAAAGTAAAAAAATGAACACTATTCGCTTTTAGCGAAGACTTCGCTTATATTCGTTCACGGCGAAGTTTGAACTTGCACTTCGTTTTGAGCGAAGCGAAGTATAACGAATTGTTAGCGAAGTTCATTTTTGCCCTTCGCCATGGCGATAGCGAAGCGAATATTCAACAATAATCGCTTCGCTTCGCAACTTTGCTTCGCTTCAAATCCCAAAGCGAAGTATTCGTTATTGTCTGGTTCCAATGGTCTGAAAAGCAACAAGCTTAACAACAACCATAGGATGGTTATAATTGAAATTTAGTGTATAAACAATATAAAAACAAAGATTAAACATTATATAATTGTTACGGAAACGAATAATACAATAAAATTTCGTCTTATTTTGTTTTGAAGTCATGCAAGCTAGTGGAGTGAGCAACGGTTGAAGGTAATCTGTTCCAAGTAAAACAGACACGGACAGAGTTAAAATAACTTCTACAGGTCATGCGGGAATGGGGTACGACCAGCACATATTCATGTGTCCGATAGTTCCTCGTATCCCTTCGCGTGAATAAATTCTGTAAGGTATGACTCGGGGTATGGAATCTTTTTTAAAGTAAGATAAGGTCTGCTCTGATCTGTCGATGAGGAAAATCGAACAGATTCATTTGAGCTATCCTTTCTTTATATGGTTTGTTTCAGATGCTCAAAACTAGTTTCGCTGAGCGGTGAGAGATTCGCTGCATAAGTTCCACATTCCTCTCGAGCCACGGGGACCATGACTGCACACCGTATTCCATGACTGGTCTCAAATATGTATTCATGATCCTTGTGCATAACTTGGGGAAACATTTCCCAAATACACGTTTGAGGAGATTTAAAACGCGTGTTGCTTTTTTAGAGGCACTGTTAGTTTGAAGTGATGTTTTTAAAGTGGAGCTTATCCAGACACCCAAATCTTTTTCTTCACTGCAATTTTCGAGGACATGCGAACCTATGTGATATGTGGACCTTACTGGATTCCCCACATTCATGATCCTGCATTTGTTGAAGTTAACGGCAGTTTGCTCTTCTACGACCAGCTGTGAAGCGTATCAAGATTCTTTTGTAATAGCAGACAGTCTTCTGGATTACGAATGCTGCCCCAAATCTTTATGTGGTCCGCAAGATTCAAGATTCAAGAATCAAGAATTCATGGTTACAAAAAGCACATGGCTTCACAATTACCATATCATAGTAAATATGCGTTCAATATGAGGTATAAAAAAATCACTGGAGTCAAGTGATATGCTTACCCTGAGTCAATACACAGGCATCGTCAAATCGTTAAGTAACAAATAATTGTCCAAGGTACGAGTGAATGTTTGGATACAGGGAGAGGTGATAATTGCTTCGGGAAGGGCATTCCACAGGAAACCGACACGTACCGAATAGAAATATCGGCGACAATTAGTACGGGAATGGGGAATTTGTAGTGCCGCTGAGTGGCTACGTGTAATTCCTAATTCACGGTATTTGAACAAATGTTTGAGTGGATGATCTGGAGTATTCAATAGCTTGTAAGTAATTATAACGTCACTTCGAAGTCTACGTTGAAGGGGAGTGGGGAGCTTTAGCTTTTTCAACCTTTCCTCGTATGTAAGGTTTCGATAACCACGCACGAGTTTAGTTGCACGATGATATATCCTGTCAAGCAAGAATATATCTTTTTTCATCCACGGAGTCCATGCTTGCGATGCGTGTTCCCTTGTGGGAATTAAGTAGGTCTTCATGATTCTTGGCAACGTTACAGGCGTAAAGGTTCGGAAGATCCGTCGAAGCATACCTAGAAGCTTTGAAGCACGCTTGTAAATGACCTCACAATGCACGCTGTTCTTTAGGCTGCCACATATCCAGACTCCAAGATCCTTCTCCGATTCGGTCAAGCTCAAAATCGTCTGCCCAAAGTGATATTCGTACTGAAAGGGCTTACCGATTTGCAGTAACTTGCATTTTTGAAAATTAAACGGCAGTTTATTTCTAACTGACCATTCGTGTAGTGCATCTAAATCACTTTGCAGTTTTACGCAGTCTGCAATTGATTGTATTCGCATCCAAAGTTTAACATCATCCGCAAAAAGAACTACCTTGCATGAGAGCGTCTCAGGTAAATCATTGATGTAAACTAAGAAAAGCACTGGACCGAGAACGGAACCTTGCGGTACACCACTGGAGGTATTAATGGCTCGGGATTGTACCCCGTTAACTCGAACGGTTGCCTTGCGCTCATTGAGGTAGCTTTCGAACCACACGAGTAGCTGCCCGTCAATACCAATCTGTTTCAACTTCCGTAGAGACAGGAAGTGATCAACTCTGTCGAAAGCAAATAACGAAATGTTACATCGAACAATTTCCGGTATTTCATTGACATAAAGCAGAAACAGGATCGGACCAAGGACTGAGCCTTGAGGAACTCCGATAGTTTCTGCAATTGGTTTGGATAATGCACCATCAACACGTACATGGATAGATCGATTTGTTGGGTAGTCATTAAGCCAATTCAGCAACGTTCCAGTGATACCAAGCTTTCAAGCTTCTGCAGTAGTAGGAAATGGTCAACACGACCGAATGCTTTTAAAATATCTAAGTAGCACGCGTGTATTGCTTGTCCTTTATCTACCGATTTTGTCCAATCATCTAGCGTTACCAGTAAATTAGACAAACAGGAATAATTTCGTCTGAATCCATGCTGGTTCCTCGAAAGCAACTCATTATTCTCGAAGTGTTTTATTAGATCGCCGACAATGAATCGCTCAAGTAATTTTGAATTCACTTGTAACAGAGTAACGGGTCGGTAATTGGGAACATCGAAGCGATTTCCACCTTTGTTAAATGGAGAAATTATTCCTCGTTTCCAATCTGTAGGAATTACTCCGCTTGCCAGTGTTTTCTCGGAAAAATAAGTGAGTGGTTTGTATACCAAACTCGCAAATTGCTTCAATATTTTCGGGATTTTTCCGTCTGCCTTAGGAGACTTTCCATTTTTCAGGATTAAATAAACCTTGGAGGACGCGTTTCTCAGTGAGACTTATTTCACTTGGGGCAACCGTGTTTGAAAGTGTTGGATTTGGGCTGTTCATTGCATGTTCTATCGGGTTGAATACCGTTGAATAAAACGTGGCTAAAGAATCAGCAGTTTCTGCTGCAGTTGTTGTTGGTCCAGCTGATGTGTTCACGGACGCTACTCCAGGTTTCACCTCAACTTGATCGTTAAACATACGATATAGTATTTTGAGGTTTCGCTCCATCATGCTTGATATCACTTCTTGGAAGCACAACTTGTCTGGGATGACAAATTGTTTACTTTGTTCCGCAGTAAACGGAATGTTTCCCGGGACTCAGATGATGGGTTTTGCCGATGGTGTCACCAAGCAAGTTTTCGTACCGTTAACCACTTACGCGTTCGGCTTCTTAATTTAAATTCAAAGTTTTTTCTTGAGTTCCTGAGGACAAATTCGAAGCTCACTTCGATGGAACTTTTGAGATTAGATTTTAGCCATATTCAAAACTCATGTACGTTGCTGGTTTCCGGTTGGCAGTTAAACGTGTTTTTCATAGCATCACTCAACGCCATTATGTTGATCCACCTAACTGTTTTACTGAACATCCGTGTTAAAAGATCGAAGATTTAGCGTTTATCTGACTGCTATTACCGTCAGTGGTTTCCGAATTATTGAAAAACATACTGGCAAACTGAGAATTTTGAGTCTCTACCGATGTCTTCAACGTTTGTATGATAAGCTCTAAGCTCAGCATCCGATCATCCAGGTTGCTCTGCGCAAAACGTGTTCCAGCAGTTAAATCCGCGTTTGGTTTAGCTCGACAACTTTTGCACACGTAGCATACACCAGGCATGTTTTCATCCATCAGGATCGATAGCGCATCCGAAGTCAATGATTTGTCGCATTTCGCGTGACATTTGTGGGAACAGTTTTCACACGTGACAGATTTGACCTTACCACTGACGACTTTCATGCAGACGACGCATGTTTCGCGAACATCATATTATTTCATGTTAACGGGGTCAACCGAAAGTACATATCAGAGCACAAAAATCGATACGGCTGCAGTTGGTTTGTGTGGTATTGGGCGGAGTTGACGGAAAATGAAGGGTTGTCGGAAAATTCCGTCACTCGATTTGGCTGCTTATTTGCCAGATTCCCTTTGAGATTTTCGGCGTGAATTTTATATCACGTTGTGTATTTCTCCGAGTAGTTCCCGACAGTGATATACACCGATGGAATAATCGAACAGTAGAAAAACAAAAGCGATTCAAATAAACAAATCAACTGTAGAAAACTCCTTGGTTGACGAACAAGAAGAACGACACGTTGCAGATTGATGATTCTTTTATGGATAGATCCGACGTAGCACGCTTTCAGATAGATATCCAAAAATCAAACCGATCGGATGAAAACAAAGAAAGTTATATCCAAAAATATCGGAGGTCAAAATCACTCCAACCGCACGTCACGCAAATGATGACGATGATGATGATGACGATAATGATGATGATGATGATGATGATGATGATGATGATG
>JACCGJ010023329.1:0-20000 GCA_013407085.1 Atriophallophorus winterbourni
ATGCGACCGATCTCAAATTCGTGTTATCCGACGGAATGAACACATAAGGCCAGCTATTCAGAGTTAAGAAAAGTGAGATCCTTATTGCTCTTCAACATTTCAGATTGCTCTGTGAATTTTGTTCCTGATGTTACTTTGATCGGAAAGCGGATTCGATTTTTCATCAACTATCCCGAAGTAGATAACCTGAAATTTGACCGCTCAAACTACCGAGAGCTAAAAGCGATCAATCCAACTTTAGCTAAAAATCCGGTAGATTGTTTTGACGATTACTTTGAATTGTCACCGCTGCCTATTTCTGGGTCTTTCCACTTTTGCTTTACAACTAACGGTTCGTTCCCAATCGTCGCTGGCGCACCTGATCAAGCTCTGATCGCTGGCAGTGGTTATTTGACAATTGACCCACATTTTGTCACCCAACATGAAAATGCGACGTTGGAAAGTATCACCGAACATGGTTGGAATCTTGATGGCTTGGTTATTCAAACGTACCTACCAAAAAATTTAGGATATTTCACAGAATGGGAATCTCGGTTAATGACAGCAAAGGAAGGCAAATATAATATGATACATTTCACACCAATGCAAGTAAGTTTCGTTCATTGTTTTCTCGCATCTGCTTAATATTAAGATAAATGAATTAGAAACTTGTAATTATTATTACTACATCTCAGGAGTTTAGACAATTTGTGAAAAATTTGATAATATTCTCTGTTCTAAAATCAAATTTCATTCCCCAGCATATGAAGCTCATGAAAATCTTAATTTATTCAACTTTGACATTTCAAACTTTTCTAATTTTAAGCCACATCAAATTGAGTTATTTAACATTCCTTATACCTGAACAAAATTCGCCTGCCACTTCTGATTTCCATTATTTTATTTCATGTACTTTAAACGGATGTTAAGTGTTTTGCAAGCAACACCCGCATAATAATTCTACGAACGGTGCCGTTTTTCGTCTTTTTTGGGCTGTACTACTTGAGAGTATTTTAGTCCACATGCAACCTGTCTGTACGGCATTTCGCCTGTATTTAGGCTCGTAAATAGTGCTAGTCTACACACAAACTTCTCCTGATTTTGTTTAACGTGCAACATGCTTTAATATAAGCGAGTCAAAAGCTACAAATTCTCGTATCTCTGCAACGTTTATAAATCATTTAAACTGTCAGCAACAATTACTCAAACGATTGTAGGGCTTACTACATAATCCTTATTACATTGAAAGCAATTGTAAGAAAATATTACTAAAGATTTGTGACTATGGTAAAGGATATCACTTCTGCATCACACAATTAACTAATATCATGCGTATTTTATCACCAACGCTATTGAGCCACATACAAATTGACATTTCATGTGACTTTTAAGGCGGTATTAACTTAACGGTTTTTCGTCACAACACTTGAACATCGTTTAAACACGAGTATGGTGCCATTTTTAACGAACCGCACTAAAATACTTGGTTAATACTCGTTCACAACATTTGATTCAAAGTTTAGTATATCATTTCTGTATGTCTGTTCTGTATTTTTGCACTTCCCGATCAATTCATTTCAGAATTTTCAACACGTAATGATTGTATGGCAGTTGAGCACTCGGTAATTGATACCGGTCTAATGCTGTACCTGATGTTGACGATGACTGCTATTCGTCCTAACCAACTGGCTCTATTTGATAAGGTATAGAAAGTGGTTAAATAAAAAAAAATTAGCGATGGCATTCAATGTTGATCATAAATTTTATGCTCGGTGGCTGCCACTGGATGTGGCCAAAATTATACATGAATTTTCCCTGGCATGGATATGCGTGGCGGTCAGACAGCAAGAAAACTTAATTAAAAATTCTAGTACTGTCACTATTACATCGAGTAATATTTCTGTGGCAATATTGCTCCTCGCATTAGCTTCGAAATCATATGTTAAGGATCCAAACTATTCTCAGATGATTTAATGCATGCATCAGGATCCACAGACACTATATCAGATCATCGTACTGAAATTGGTGGGTATTAAATCTTAACTTTTATAAAAGCACATTATATGCCCGTAAATGGTTTTATGATGAGTGATTTGTCCCTCTGAGCTTGAGCATAAATTTCTCAATGCAAAGCTGAAGTCAAATATCTTTTTGGCGTGCAATTGTACAGCATACTTCAATGTTCAAGTTATAAATTTATTTCTGGTCAAGCGCTTGACATTTTTAAAAGTGTCCAATGTATTGCTTTGCTTATTTCATTTCCATATACATTTATTTTGTGCAGCCTAACACACTGGCCATTAATATGCGTCTTAGGCGCTTTACCGAGATTCATTGCTTACACACCTTTTACTTTGTGCGGTTAAATTCACGGTGGATAACCCGGTTTCATAGAAGTGTCAAATTATACCAGCCGTCGATCTGTCACGTTCCCATCTTCAAACGTCGTATACCATACGCAGTCCAAGGGCACATACATCTTTCCTTGAGCGCCTTGTCACTAACGCCAGGTATGGTCGCGGAAAGCTCCCTGAGCTCTGAGACGTAGCCGAACTACCCCAGACTTCGCCGTTAAATCTAAAGGGAAATCGGAGGTATTCCGGTAGACCCCGTTCAAATGAAAGTGTTAGATGGTTACTAAAGATTATCCTTAGGCACCAATTGTCAAACACTTCCAAAGCTCTGATAAGCTTTGACTCCAATTGTCACTACCGGCATCCATAAATTAATACGGAATGGATCGCTGCACCTGCCTCGGGTTTGGCTCTATGATTCTGTATTTGAACATCGTGATTCTTTTTAAAAACCTATTTAACAGTGGATTCAGAGTATATATTTTTCAACACTTTACCAATGTTTCATAGCTCAGTGAACTGAATAAAACTATTTCCACTTGACGACAGCAAATAACCAAAAACTGCTGATGCTTTGTAAACGCAAATGATGGAAAAAATCAACAATTTTCAGCATCATCTATTTTATGATAAGTTATAATTTGAGCTAGTCGGTTATTTACTTTGATCATATTGATCATGGTAACCGTCGTCTTTACAATCAACACTATATTAGAACCAGAACGTTGTTCTTTTCAGCAGTCACCACCATCTCTTTAGCATTTCTGTCTATTTCTCTCTGCTATCGATCTCACTTATCAATTCAAGTTTGTCTCCAAAAAATTCCTCGCAATAGGAACTCGGCTACTCACGGTCAGCCTATTCTCTCCGTGACCAACTAAAGGTGAACCCAAATTTCACTCCCCCGGGTGCAGCGAAACCCGTCGATTGGGACGATATCCAGAAATTCCTCAAACATCTGGAACAAGATTGGTCTGTATTGAGCATGGCGGATCTGGTGTTCAACCACACTTCGAACGATAGCCCTTGGATTCACGAGCATCCCGAGTGCGCTTACAACGTAGTCAACTCTCCTCATTTGGTTCCAGCTTATTTATTGGACACGATTGTGTGGCAGCTCACGGTACGGGTGGCTAATGGGAGTTTGGCGAATCGTGGCCTTCATCCGAAATTGTGCAATCAAGACGAAGAGATTCCCGCAATGCGCGCTTGGTTGCATGAACACATTGATCAGGCCCGTTTGGACGAATATTTCTTGGCGGACATTGGGGCGGTTAAACAGGAGTTTGTCAAGTGGTTACGTACGTATTTTGTTTTCAAAAATGCAATTGGTTACCATTTAGCCTTCCACTTGTGCATGAACTCTCAAAAATGGTAATCAAGAAAGCAGGTACCCTCGCTCACGACCCTAACGCGACAGAAAATATCTAGATAGTTTGTAAATATAAAATCACAAGTCTGTATTCAGGCAAAGTGCCACAGTGTCATAGACTGTGTGCGTGGGATAAGCTACTGTCGGGTTACCCAGGCCTTGTCAGATATGAGAGAAAATGGCAGTGAGATTCGATCGTGTTTCCGCATGCAGCTCAGTACCAGGGGCAAATCAATTTAGCACGGTGTTCGGGTACCACCAGTAGAGTGTACTAAGGAAGCTAAAAGCCACTTGCGGTGTCGGAAAATGTAAGAGATGGGGATGTGCGCACCACGATACATTAACTGAACTTCGTTTATAAATGTGTGTTTTTCCGGCAGTTAAAGTACCTCACTTGAAATCAGTCTCATCGAGTTACAAAATCATGTGGCTCTTTGAGCACATTTCACGCGTTCATGTTAAAGCAATTGGCCACTGGGACTTTACCGCTTGTTCGATCGTGATTCAAATAGTTCTTGGCTGAAAAATCCTATCAAAATTCCAGTTTAATTGGGAGCATAGGTTTATTTGGTATATATTGTTCCATTCGTCTTTTAAAACCTATCCGAAAGCCTTAGATTTTATTGTGTATGTCGGAATAACTTGAAATGAAGAGTGCACTATCCTAGTAATATCTGCTTGAAGTCCTAACTGTCAATCTTTCCGTTTCAACTCAACGATGAGAGTCTCAGTGAAACTGGTTGCATGATGTGAACCACTCTTTGATTTTGATAAAATACGCTATTTCGTGTTTAACTCCAAGTATCAAACGTTATCACCATTTCACGTCTCCCAATTCGGGATTTCAATAGTTCTTACATGATGATAAAAATGAAACAAAGCATGCATTTTATTAATCCAATTTTTCTTATAACACGGAATAAACTCTATATTTCAAAATCTATCTGTATGCATCAAGGTATCTGAACATATTTGAGAATAAGGATCCATATTCATGAAAACAAAGTTTGCAATGAATCAGTTAGAGGGTCTTTTTGGTAACGACTTGTTTCTCGAACAGAAGTTGATCCCTGTTCGTAATGACATCCTTGTATGATGTATGTATGAAAGCACAAGCCTGATCCAGACAAAGTGCCGCACAGTCTTAGACTGCACGTGGGCTAAGATGCTGTCAGGTGCCCAAGCCTAGACAGATATGAGGAATAAAAAAGAACAGAAAATGGTAGGGAGACTCCAGCCTGTTTCAGCATGCAGCTCACTACCTGTGGCCAATCAATTTAGCACAGTGTTAGCCGCACAGCACAAAGTACTGCGCGATTGCATGACATCCTTGGCTTGACGAAGCTTCCGTGTTCTGCTTTAACCGATATATGCGAGCATGTTGTTCCCTCGTGTAACGTGGCGTGTCTGTCCAGTTTCAGGCAAGGCGTCTTGTGACTATTCATTCCAATCCGACTCGGATACGTTGAGCTTGAAAATTGCTGGTCCTCGACAAGGGCGTCGCTTCGGCGGTACGGTGGATTTCCACCTGGCCAGGAAGCTGTTCGTCGCTGGCACCGACTATTCCATCCCGATGATTGAAGCCGCTGCACAAGGGGCCGCCGATCGCCTTGGCCATCGGTTACACGAGTTGAATGTGGCCAAACGCCAAGAAGTCGCGGATCATTTGTGCCGCGCGGTCGATAATGTGATCGCCAACGCCTACTATCGATTCTACGATCCGCATGGGATGAAGTTGAGTGTTGTGACGGAGGATTCGCCCATCATGTGGAGGTGGGTTAATCTCGAAACAGTTTTGCACGATGAGCTGAGCACCATCTTCATTATGATAATTGTGATCGTCGTCATGATCCACAGCAACCTTATTACCATCATTACTACTAAGAATAGCGTTGTGTCTTCACTCCATTCATGAGCGCCACTAATTGGTTACCTTAAACGATAAACCTGTGCAAAAATCGCACTTGCGGTACCAAAAGCACTTGACATTTACCCTATGAGTTGGGCGGAACATGCCCTTGACCGCTCACGTTAGAGGCATTATGTAAAGCGTCGTCTCCAAGCTGGGGAGGAGCAGATGCTGCTTTCGTTTGCTGAACGCAAATCACGTCGACAGCGTGCAACTGCCGACAATCGGCCCCATGTACTGCGTATCGCTGTGCGCGCTGTCGGGGAAATTGTTCCTCCCGAATCGGACTGTTTAGTCGTTTGAAAAACTGTGGAGCATGGAAGCGACATGCGCTTGTGATGTATATCCATGATCAACATCGACCTAAGGATCTCAACAGCAACAACAACAGTGTCCTTTTGTCACGTCATATAATTGGACTTGTTTCTTTCCGGAATGCTGCTTGACGTCCAAGAGTTTTATGTTCATGTACCGCGTAGCGATTGAGTCTAATCACACACGCACGTCAAACGAAGACGTGTTAAATTCCGCGTTAATTACTACTCATCCCTTTCATGAAATGGCTGAACAAGCGCTTTTCGATTTATATGCTAAATAATTTCCAGCTACGTGAAACCAGGTGAAATTACTACCTCCATACAGTAGCTTGTGCTGTACGGCTAATACCGTGCTAAATTGATTGACCAGAGGTAGTGAGTTGCATGCTGAAACGGGCTGGAGTCTCACTACCATTTCCTGTTATTTTTTCTTCCTCATATCTATCTTGGCCTGAGCAACCTGTCAGTATCTTAGCCCACGTGCAGTCTTTGCCTGGATCAGGCTTGTGCTTCCATACATCATACATACTACCTCCCGCGGATGAGTTTCAACGACACGAACTCAAAATTAGAGCAAAAACACCTCATTCTCATGTTTTCGCTTCACGCTTTACAACAGAATGTGTAAGAAATCACAAATCTGGATCCAGGCATAGTGTCGTGCAGCACGTACACTGCACGTGGGCTGAAATACTGTCATGTTTACAAGGCCTAAAGAAACAGAAGCCAAAGATAGTCTTAGAGGGTCTAACGTGTTTTTCACGTGTGCTCATTACAACTTACAAGTCAATTTTTAAGCGGTGCCATGCAGGTTTTCTACGATTGCAAAAACGAAACTAGTCATGGAATGATTGAGATTAGAATGCATGCAAATATCTTCTTTTGGGTGTCCGGTCACTTAATCGTCGGACAATTGATCGTCAGACCCTTAATCGCCGACACTCAATCCCTAGACACTTAACCACCAGACATTTATCCCCCAAGTTCATCCGCAGTCACTTCTGATTTTAAGAATATCAATCTTTCCGTAGTTGAGTATCGCTGAATTGCTCGAGATGTCATACCATGCAACAAAATATAAGTGTATTATGGATGAAAACAGATAATGCGGCAGAAGATGATTTGAATAATGCATTCCAGTCACTCTTTTCTTGCCAACATCCCACCATGTGGACATTTCTTAACGGTTTGCGAAAGGATTGCCGACAGCATACGGTCTCAGTTCTTCAAGCAAGTGCTGGTGTTCATATCAAACAGAAGAAGAAGTGTGCTGAGATATGCGCATTCTTCAGAAGTTATCAAACTGACTGACTGAAGATTAAGTGACTGGGGATGAAGTGACTTGTGGGTTAAATGTCTGGTGGTTAAGTGTCTAGGGATTAAGTGTCAGTAAACCCTTCTTTTGATGTGATGGGCGTTTTAACCTGTTCTCTCATCGCGATCTTGTGTCAAACTAAGATCCAGCGCGATTCTATCATGCATACGTCGGATGCTGTATATTCACAGCTGGCCGCCATGCATCCTAACTGCGCTGAGAAACAGCTTGAATACTTTAATCTCAACATTTAAAAGTAATGATCTCCCTATCCCACTATGCTGTTATGGTATGGTATGATATATTATGAACGCACAAGACTGATCCAGGCAAAGTGCGGCACAGTCACAGACTGCACGTGGGCTAAGATACTGTCAGGTTGCCCAGGCTGTTATGGCATGATGGTATGAAAGCACAAGCCTGATCCAGGCAAAGTGCCGCACAGTCAGAGACTGCACGTGGGCTAAGATACTGTCAGGTTGCCCAGGTCTAGACAGATATGAGGGGAGAAATAGAAATAGAAATGGTAGTGAGATTCCAGCGTGTTTCAGCATGCAGCTCACTACCTCTGGCAAATCAATTTAGCACGATGTTAGCCGTACAACACAGAAATGTTGCACGATTGCACATCCGTGCAGGCTGTTGTAAGTGCCGTCGTATTATAACCTCAAGTTATACACTCGTTTATTTCATTTCACGGTGTCATTTTCTTTCTTCAGCTATTTTTACCAACCTTCGGACAAGGTGAACAGTTTACAAACAGCCGAAGCGGTACTTGACACACCAGACGCGCCGCGTATCATGGCGTTCAACGGTTGGGTGATCAACGACAATCCAATGCGTAATTTCGCCGAGGCCGAGTCGTACGTTTATCTACGACGGGAGCTGGTTGTTTGGGGGGATTCGGTGAAATTACGGTGAGTTTTCGTCTCTTTGATTTCGGAAAGTAGCTGATTATTTGCCGTCAAGTGTTGTGTCTTCGATTCCGGTGGATGGAATTTTAGAAAAATATAAAAGCAAGCTAAAGGTGGTACATGTAATGGGGGTTAAGTCGGACACGGGGGTTGTTCTTTTGCTGGGGGAGAGGACTGCCGATCTAGAGTAATGCAACAATCCCTGAGACGCCTAGCCTCCAGAATATTCAAGGTATAACATCTGCTTTTCTCCGAACAAGTGTAAAATACTTACCCAGGACTGTAGAAGCTCTCTTTCGAATCTAAATGTATGTGATGTCAATCTAGGAACTGATCGGTAGCTTTGTTTACCTCGGCAGTTTTATCTCTGCTGGTGGCTGTATCGCGATTGCCCAGCAGATAAGTAGAAGAAAGTGGAGATGGGTTGGGCACACCTTGCGGAAACTTTATGATGACATCACGCGTCCTGCTCTGGTATGGAACCCAATCGGTAAGAGACGGGTCGGACGCTCAAGGCTATCTTGTAGGCGCTCGTGTGAAGAGGAAATCCGCAAGTGTGGACTTTACTGGAACGACATCAAACTAGCTGCTATGGACAGACCAAACTGGAGACAAGTTGCCGAGGCCCTATGTTCCTCCAGGAACTCAAGGGATTAAGTCAAGTAAGTCAAGGTGGCTGTATCGAGGACGAGATCTTACAGCGTGTACGCAATGTGAGTATCACGCTTGCGATGTTACTCCTTAATAACTGGTCAAGTGTACAACGCAGTGGTGCGTGCTGCGCTCCTCTATCGTTGCGAAACCTAGTCAATCCGAGCGGAACATGTTCACCGGTTTTCTGTTTTGGTTGGTTTTTGGGATGGTTCATATTCGGTAACAGCAACGCAACACAAATATAGATATCTGCAACAGACATTAGTATCAAGAAGCCAAAGACTGGTTCGTTTGTAATGGTTGAGACACATTTTAGGAATACCTAATCACTGTTTAACATACCGCGCATTATTCGCAGAGCCTGGTAGAAGCTGGGATAAACGATCGCGTGGCCAGTCCATGACGATGAAGAAAATCACTGTAGCGCTAGGTGCAGTGGGACATATTCGTCTGCCAGGCTGGGGTCCAAAAGATCCACTTAATAATTGGCTGGAAACCTGACGTCACATGACTGCAAACCGATGTCAGTGGCGGTATCATTCTGTCATGTTTTCTAAAAAATATCGCAAAATCGGCTACATTGAATCTACAAAAACAAGCTGCTTTTTAACCCAATTTTCATATTCTGCCTTTTTCACGCCTTTACTCATCTACCTTTCCCGCTACGTGCTGCATGCCACTTTATGTAGCAATGGTGATGATAATGATATTGATAAAATAGAAACACCGTGTGCTTAACACGTTGAATGCGATGTCGGAAACTGCCGACTTTCCGCTGGTGCGATGATGTTTGGATCGCTGTAGACGCTGTGCCCTTTGAGCAGTCGTGGTGGAAGGTTGTGTGTGTGTGTGTTTCTCGACGTGCTCTACCATTTTCTACAGTGACCCACCAGTGAGTCGCTTCGCAGCACAAAGATATCGGTCACGACCCGCCGGTGGGTCGTATCGCACCGAACGTGTTAACGCGTGGTAGACCGAGGATGACCAAGTAAAACGCCAACGTACTCATTGATAAATCTGGTAGCTTTACCAGAAGTGGTGATGTACACGATGAACATTCATTTACAGTGCCGACGTGATCGGTGGCACTATAGATTAAGACGCATCTAAAATCTTAGCAAGTAGGTTGTTGGCTAGTTGTTCAAGTATGGCAGGTTTTGATTGAATTAAGAAACTTATTCTGTTGGCGCTACGGTATTTCTAGTTCTTGGAAAAGAATATGGGTTTCGTGATACTAATGGACCTGAGCAACCTAACAGTACGTCAGCTTACGTGCAGTATGTGATTTTGTGGTTCTTTTACTGGATCGTGGTTCACTACAAACATATGAATGAATGAATCCAGTCCAGCAAGGCTAACAAGCATGATCGTTCTGACGCAGAAGCATCGCCTTCTCTGAGCTGGTATGGTTGATTGCGAACGTTTCGTCATCAAACTTCTTTCGAAGCAACTGGACGGTGGGCATCATTCGAATTTATCTGCTGTTGTGATTGGCTAGAATCCTTGCATGTCCTCGTTGGCGTGTTCTCATTGGTTCGTAGATCCCATCCACTTGAATGTGTTCGTTGATTGATTGTGGTGTCGAATACCACGCTTCGAGGAACTCTCAAACGTGACGAGTTCTGCCTTTGGCGATGATTTCTGTTCTTTCCCAATTGAATTCGTGTCCTTCTCGATCCACGTGTGCCGATATTACTGATTTATGGTCGTGTCGTCGTGTAGCCAGTTTGTGTTCATGTGTCCTTGTTTCAAGCCTTCTTCCAGTCTGTCCGATATAATATTTCTCACAATCGGAACACGGGATTCTGTACACGACATTAGTTCTTTCTTCCTTAGCCAGCGTGTCCTTGACCTTGACTAGTTTGCTTCTCAGTGTTGAAGCTTGATTGTGTGCTACACTTATTCCGAGTGAGCGTAGTATTCTTGCGGTAATCTCTGAGATATTTTGTATATAGGGTAGTGTTAACCTGGCCGTGTTCGTGTTGTACTCATGCGGTTCGGTTGTCGAGTCCATGTTGCGAGCAATGAACTCCTTTGGGTATCCATTCTTCCGGAAGAGTTTGAATAAACATTTCTCCTCTTCTTTCTTGAGTTCGTCCGTACTGCAGTGTGTTTTTGCGCGGTTGAACAGTGTTCGGACACATCTTCGCTTGTGGATGGCCGGGTGCTTGCTTTTATAGTTCAAAATTTGATCCGTGTGTGTTCCTTTCCTGTATACGCTTGTGTCTAGATTCCCTGTTTCTGTACTTCGCATTCACTCGCAGAATAACTATGAACTAGAATCCGGTACCTGAGCTACAAGTTCATCGCCTTCTCTGCCTGCATCATATCTGTCTAGGCCTGGGCAACCTGACAGTATCTTAGCCCATGTGCAGTCTATGACTGTGCGGCACTTTGCCTGGTCCAGGCTTGTGCTTTAATACATAATACATACGAAAAAGCCTGCTTTTCTGTATTTATTTAGAGGCACAGTGTGAAACGTTATCTTGAAGCTGGGGGATAGCTGGTGCTGCTCTCGGTGAACGTGGAGATCGTGCCAACGTCACCGATTGATTGTTCCTCCTGAATCCTCCTGACTGTACAGTCATGAGAAACTCTGTAGATAATTGAATCATCACCCGTCTGCGATGTACAACTTTGTTCGACATTGACCGAAGGAGGTCAACAACAAACCCTCCAGTATTGATAAACGGTTATCTTTTCCTTCTCCCCATTCTAGCTACGGTTCCAAACCGGCCGACTGTCCGTACCTTTGGAATCGCATGGCACAATACGCCGAGTTGACAGCCCGTATGTTTCACGCGGTTCGTCTGGACAACTGCCACAGCACGCCGCTCGTGGTCGCGCAGTACATGCTGGACAAGGCCCGTGCGGTGCGGCCCAACTTGTATGTGGTCGCTGAATTGTTTACAAACAGTGAATACCAGGACAATGTGTTTATGAATAAGCTCGGGTTGAATTCGTTGATACGCGGTAAGTCTCGCTGTCCCCCGGGGGTGGTTGTGTGCGTATTGAACAAGGTTTGATTGATACCCGACGTCACCTTGGCTGTTTTTTTATATTTGTGACTACTCATCCGTGCCAAGCCTATCGAACTATTCACAAAGTTGATCACTACGGTCCATAATGGAAGCCCTGGACTCGAGTTTCGCTGTTATTTGAGCTCATCAGCAGTGCATATCCTCCTCCGATTCGGGTGGTATTCGAACCCCCGACCATCACCATTGTAGTCCCACGCCTTAACGACCTGGGCTACCGTCCACCGTTTGACCGATCGCAATTAAGCGTTTATGAACTGTTCTCCAGACTGGCACATTTGAGTAGCTTCGTCTGCCTGACCAGTTCAGAAGGAGCCAGCAACATCTGTTGTGGTCGCCCAACCGAACAGATCTCCGTGTCAGGTCTTCCCATCGGATACAGTGTAAGCTAACACCGATTAGATCTGATGGGCATTGTTGTTTAAGCGATATTTGGAGAATAAGTTGTTCATATTTGTGACCACTCATCCGTGCCAAGCCCATCGAACTATTCACAAAGTTGATCACTACGGTCCATAATGGAAGCACTGGACTCGAGTTTCGCTCTTATTTGAGCTCATCAGCAGTGCATATCCTCCGCTTCGGGGGTCGGCTGTTTTACAGTTTCCGTTAGCGGTTTTTTTCGTTGTTGGCCTACTTCGGATGTACGTCAAAAGTGCATAATGGATTGTTGATGTATCGCATTTCTAATTCGATCCGGGAGCAACAATCTATCCCACAGCGCTCGGCAGATCGGTGACTTACTTTACTTTTACTTTTGTGCGACTATCTCCTCCTGGAGGATGAGTCGGCTTCAATGAAGGTTCTTGGGTATTTGGGTACAAATCGGCGTCCCCAGCACCACTTGGCGTTCGTTCGAGTCAGCTTCTCTAGCCTTTGCACAACCAACTGCGAACTGCAAGGCAGCAGGGAGTTGCTAGAAAGAGGTGGTCTACCAGACTCTGTTCCAGGTTTTTACTCAGGTTTTTCTCCCGAAGCCTTTCCCGCGATCGGGTATCCCGCAAGGCAGCGGAGATTCAAAATCAGGGTTTTCCTTCCTTTATATGAAATGCACCCCCAGTCTAACGAGCTCCATCTGCCCGAAGCAAACTGGTTTTCAGGCGCCAGTCACTCGCCTTCGCCCCTTCTCCTGTTGGTAATAGCAGTTCCGCCGGACTCGGGGAGCCACTCATGCAGGCCAGAAGCTGGACTTGGTTGTCAGAGGCTATTTGAGACATATGGGAGCATTTCATAAACAGTGGGAGCTTATCCCCACTGCCACCCCCGGCTATGACAACGTTTGAAGATCGGTGACAGTTGCAAGCTGACGACATGATCTTCGTTCAACAAACAAGAGCTGAATCTGCTCTTCCCTAACTTGCACCTGAAACTTTACACCGTGCCTTCAAAGTGAGCGGTCAAGGGCAAGGAAATGGCTTTCATCGAAAAGTCGCATGCATGTCTCACAGTTTCGTTTGAAAATGATCAAGTTCCTAGCATTCGGTCACTGCTTATAGTACCGCTTACTCGCTCTGCTTAGCCAGATAATAATCGCGTAGCTCTATTCCACTACAACGAAAATATTCACCGGTCAAACCATGACCTCGTACCCGCTTCGTTACTTCTACAATTCAATCTCACTAACACTTCAAACAAGATTTCGATTTATGGAGCCCCTATTCTAATTTCTTTTCGTTTGACGTGTAATGCTCAGCAAATTTGTCTTACGAGATTGCACTTTGAATTAAGATTTATCGAGACCTCATTTGGAGTACCCGCGTGTTGAAGGTCACACTTTTATAGGAATGATTAATGACATCATAGGTCGTTGCTAAACCCGACAAGGTAGCCCGTTTTTAATCCATAATGACCTTATTAAACGCGTCATATTTTGATAATTGGCTACGTCTCGGTGATTGCTGTTTGTATTAAGTATGTGATTCGACCGTTCTTTATCATTTGAAGATTTAGAATAATACTGGGCCTCAGTGACTGCAATTCGGAATAATAATTATTGTTATATTTGCACAATCTGATACAGATATAGTGCCGTTCAACATAAAGAATGGGATGTACAAAGCGAGAAGGGGGGTACAAAGCGTTGTCATCGGCATCGTTGAACGTAGGCATGATACTACCCGGTTGCCTACACCGAAGTAGGGGAGATTTCGTTGAGGGGGTCCCACCCCGAGCCTTTACCCACAAGGCAGTGGAGCGAGAGAGGTTCGCACCTATCGGTGGCCGGTGACCGACGAAGCGGTTCATACGCCCTTTTCTGGGAATTTCTAGTTCGGAGCCCGATAACCCCGTTGATAGGTTGGTGACTTCAGTTTTTGCCTGTGCACCATACAATGTCCTTGGATAGGACAAGGGGCAGTGACTTTTGGAGCGGCGAGTCACATCCGCCGCGTCGTGATGTCATCATTGGATTTTTGTGACTTTTTATAGGGAGAACGCTTGCCACACCCTCAGACACTACCGCCGAACCTTTCGCTGAGCTCGGAGAACCGAGCCCACCCAGCTGGCACCACGTGGAGGTATTTCGGCAAGCCAGCCAATTCGGAATAATACTTCTCAAACGTCCCACTGGCCATTGGGTTGTGTCACAGAACCCGAAACGCTGCACATTCTCCTCGGTTCGACATCAAGGGTAGATGTTCTACACGTTGAAACGCTGCATCAGCTATAGCTATAAGCATTCTTAACTTCACTTTATCAGAAATCACGCAAACCTATCCAGTGGTGTTAGGTAATCATCATCATCATAGACAGCATTACACCGGCAACAAGTATCAAGTGCTCAACTGTCATACAACCACGACATTGTAAAATATTCTAAAAGATATGGGGAAGAGTTGGACCCAAAATTATACTGAACCGATACAAGATTAGGCACAGACACACTGTGATGAGGTGTCTACACCTCGGATGAAACATGCATACAATCACGTGTCGTGAACGAGTAAAGCTACACCTGTATGTGACAGCTTCCTTGCGGCTTTCACTGTCACGCCACTTCACTTGACAACTGACAAGATTTATCAACAATAGAGGAGAATCTACGTAGCTCAGGATGAGGATGTTGTTCAGATGGTGTTCGCCGAGCTTGTGTAATTGTTGGTAGACGTTTCGTCATCGAGCTAGATGACATCATCAGCAGAACTTCTTTCGAAGTGACTTGAAATTGGTATTCATTGGGTTTTTTATAAGGTCCGTCTGTCCGTTCGTCATCACGCCCGTTGGTTGGTGAAATTAATGTGTTGCATTCTTGTCCATCGAGTTTTCATTGGTCCATAGGTTGTAGTCAATTGAAGGTGTTGGTTAATCGATGTCGTTGCTGAGTGCCATGCTTCAATGAATTCTCGCGGTCGTAGGTTGTTTTCTTTGGCTAAAATCCTCGCGTTGTCTCAATCGAATTGGTGTCCGAATTGATCAACATGTATTGAAATCAGTGACCTTGGGTCGTGCCTTCGTACAGCTAACCGGTGTTCGTGTATTCTTGTGCTTAGCTTGCGGCCGGTTTGTCCGATGTAGTTCTTCTTGCAATCTCTGCACGTAATCTTGTAGACAATATTCGATTGTTCTTCTTTTGCAACTTTTGCAAGATTTATCAAACATTCCAAGCTGATGTCTACAACAAGACCGCCACTGAACACGATTTTGGGCCACTGCGAATTCTCATCTTTTGGTTCACAGCCTGAGAGACGGATCGAACCAATGGGCGCTAGTTTAACCATCAAAGCCTTCATCTGCTTGAACTAAGTCAGAGTCTGGCCACCCTTACAACGACGTCATTCCGAGTTATGAGTGGCAGACAAAACTGCATTAGAAAAACGATTCAAGATTCAAGGACGATGATTTCCCATTCGCAATACGTGGGATAACCTGCGAAGTCTGTGTACGTTAGCTTGTTTTTCGATGTCCACGTCGCTACCAACGATGGTATCCAATGGTGCCAAGTAACTCCAGCGATGGTACGAAGACGGCGATCGTCGAAGCCCTGCAGACGTCTTATTTCTTCCTTTCTCAGTGTCCAGCTTTCACATCCGTACAGTAAAACTAAGGGGAACTGTAGCTTTATAGACTCTACCCTTGTGCTTTACAGACAAATCTGTTTGACGCCACTGATGAACTAAGTTACGAAAAGCCATCGTGGCTGTAGAAATGCGAGCTGAGATCTCCTTATTTAAACACGCGTTGTTGGTAATGTAACTACCCAAATAGGTAAAAGAGTTTTTACAGTTGGACGTTACTCATTATTGAGGCTTGGCGCTGTTTCAATCTCAACAATATCGTCTAACAGAACTTTGCACTTGGAAGGTGCAAAGCGCATACCGAAGGATGATATGATGCTACATGGTCGGTCTAAAGTAGACTGAGCATCCGTTTAAGAATCGGCATGGTCTAAATCAAAACGTTAGGTGAGCAGCGTTTATTCACACTCAAGATTACGTCTCAAATTGTGTTCAGCGTTTTATTGGTCGGATTTGAGTGAAATGTTACACCTCGTCAAATGGAGTAATGAGTAAAGGTGGTTGTGACACATGATAGTGAAAGCCGCGTGCTGTTATCCATGATGTTGAATCGCACAAATTGGTTTCTGTAAATCCCGCACACGCGTAGCAAGCATATTAACGATGAAAAACGACTAAACACGGAAGATCTAGCATCCGCGCTTGTTATCTGAATTTGTCCAGAGCCTTTGATGGAGTTGCTCACTAGAGACAACTACAAAAGCTACACCAGATGGGCAGCAGCGGACAGCTACTCGAATGGCTTACAGTTACCTCACTGGACGCAAGGCAATCGTTCGAATCAATGGGGTACATTCACGGGTGATTGATGCCTCTAGTGGTTCTGTCCTCGGGCCAGTACTTTTCTTGGTTTACATCAATGGGATACCAGTTAATTTCAGTGAAATATGATGGCATCATTATTATTATGAAGTAGGATGATAGTAAATATGAATATTTTGTATGTAATTATCATATCACTATGAAGGCTTCTTTGAAGGGGAGTGGGGAGTTTCAGTTTTTACAATCGTTACTCGTACTTTAGTTTCGGGAAACCACTTACGAGTTTGGTTGCACGATGGTATATTTTATATCAAGTAATTGTATATGCTTCTTTAACCAGGGAGTCCAAGCTTGCGATGCATGCTCCATGGTTGGAATGAAGTAGGTTTTCAGGATTGTGTGGGAAAAGGTCAGGAGAAATCCGTCGCAACATACCCATAAGTTTAGAAGCGCGCCTGTAGGTGACCTCAAAATACACACTGTTCTTTAGGGGGGATGTCGACGCCGTCGTTTTTGAAGCAAGGTGAGGTATTTTGCTGGCTCCTTTGTGTCAGCCATCGGAATCTGCATTTTGACGTCAGCATCGGTTGGTGGATTGCTACGATCGGACAGTATTCATCTTGTGCGGACATGGGCATTTTCATGATAGTTCACCGAACATGGTATTCTGTGTGCGTCGACTACCACAGAAATCCCGTAACCGATTCTAGAACATCAAGCAGAATAGCACTGCGTGATGTGGCTTTGACTTTCCCACCAAGGTGCCTCAGCATATATGTGAATGAGCGAGTTACTTTGCGCTGGGAACAATCCGGAATTAAGCAGGATATTTTCTCGTTCACCAAAGTGACCAGCCAGTCGAATTACTGCGGCATCATCATCATCACAGACAGCATTACACCGGTAGCACGTAACGAATGCTTAACTGCCACACAACCATGAAAAAGTAAAATCCTAAAAGATGGAGAAGGGTGGGACTTAAATTGCTACAGCTTCTATAGAAGAGTAAGCACAAACAAACTGGGAAGAGGTGCCTACACCTCGAATGGAACATGCATTCAAACAAGTTTCGTGAACGAGTAGAGCAACATCAGCACGGCAGATTCCTTGCGGCTTTCACTGTCATGCATCATAACAAGCTTTTCTCGTCACTCCGCTTGACAACATACAAGGTTAAGCAAACATTCCAAGAAAATTGAAACACGGTTTTTGGGACATAGCCTGAAGCATAAACTAGCCATTGCGATATCTGATCGTGGTTGCACCAGCCCAAGAAGACGCGCTGCGCCGGACTTTGGAAAGGATACTACTAAGGGTTTTTAAACTGCTATGCCACGTGACGGTTTGGCCACCCCGAGATTTACCCCAAGCAGGATGTGGCGTTTCAAAAAGAATCCGTTTCAAAGTCGGTGGTCCGGCATCCGTTCGAATATGCGTAGTAAATTTTACTGCTCCAAAAAATTCGAATTTTGCCCACACTTTTCTTTGATGTGTAGCGTGACGTATGTCCTATTCTGTGAGCTGGTTCTCTGGTTTTGATTAAATGTATGGCGTGTGGTGGTTTGCCGAGCTATAGCCGTCAGCTGTGTACTCTTCCACCCAACTTTCCAAGATTATTGTTCTCACACCCGCGCTGCACTTCTTTCTTCCGCTTTCCAGAATCCTTACAAGCTCATGACTTGCACGGTCTGGGCGGTCATCTCTATCGCTACGGTGTAACTCGACCTGCTGGCGCCTTCTTCACTCACATTGTCCCTCAGCGTTTGTACCCAAGTGTGGCACACGCTCTGCTTTACGACCAAACACACGACAATCCCAGCGTGGCGCAGAAACACTGCTCGTTCGACTTTCTCCCCTTGGCCGCTCTGAACGCCGTCACGTGTTGCGCGATTGGCAGCACTCGCGGGTACGATGAACTGGTCCCACACAACATCGACGTGGTCAAAGAGGAACGTCCGTACGCCAAGTGGCCCGAGCATGTGAACGCGCACACAGGAATTGTGCAGCTCAAATCGATATTGAACGAGCTACACCAGTGGTTATCGGTCCAAGGGTTCACCGAGATGTTTGTTGACCAGGTAGGTGATTGTCACGCATCTTGATTGAGGCTCTCACGATGCGTTTGATGACCTTGATTCCGTTTCCAGTGTTCCAGCAACGTGATCGCGTTGACCAGAATTTGTCCGGAAACTCGGGAATCGGTGGTACTGGTCGCGCACACCGCGTACAACTTGGACGTGGTACACCATGGTCACGTGGAGTTTAAGCCAATTGAGTTGGGAGGACATGTGCATCGGTTGTTGCTCGAGGCACAGACATGCTGGGCCGACGCGTCGAAGGAGTTTCAAAAGGATCTGAAGGTAAGTGGGATGTTGGGATGCTTATTGGAAGACAACGCGCTTGGAAACGTTAAAGTTTGCGATGGTTTTACATCACAGCGGTTTAATTGGCTAGTTGGGCTTACACAGTTCCTCGTTGCGAAGATTGGTAACAAAATTTAGCGGATATGCGCTGGGCTCCACTTTCGTTTCTCATTAGCGTGGGGTTCTGATTGCTTCGACTTAAGATTCCTGTGACTTTCGTAATGTTTGTGTGTCGGGATGAATGCATTCCGATTTGAATGAATGAACCTGGGAGGCATTCAAAATAGAATTTGTTAATATTAGCTAAGATTGTGCGTTACATAGCTAGAGGGTGATAAGAGATGTAGTGTTGATGGTTTGGGCGCCATTCAAGAGATAATTGGTGATCCGCGTATCAAAGCCCTCTAGTGCTAAAAGACAAATGACAGCAGGCGATAACCAACGATGAAATCGCGTTGCAATCTGTCCTGCACATCATCAGCTGTGCGGACAATATGCTATTCGTCATCCAAAGGTGGCTAAGGCTCGAACTGAACGGGTTGTCCGGAAATCGTCGGACATAAGGGATAGCCAGCGTAGATACCCTCGAATGAATAAATGAAAGCACACCCCTGATCCAGGCTAGGATATTGTCAGGTTTCCCAGGAGAGAGAGGGGGAGGTGTTTACTGTAATTAATCTAATATGTTCCTTTGTGATTCCTTGTCATGCACATAATCAAAGCTTCATCAAGCACCGTTTTCCCTGCTGGGCAAGAATGGGAGATGAGCCTCGTTTACAGTTGACTGCTTGTTCTCAAGGTGTGATTTACCTGCCTATCGGAATCAGCATCGAGACTGGAACTGATGGGTTAATTTGGCTAACGAGCTCCATCTGCTCGAAGCAAACTGATTTTCAGGCGCGTCACTCGCCTTCGCCCCTTCTCCTGTTGGTAGAAGCAGTTCCGCCGGGCTCTGGGAGACACTCGTGCAGGCCAGAAGCTGGACATGGTTGTCAGAGGCTATTTGAGAC
>JACCGJ010023330.1:0-10313 GCA_013407085.1 Atriophallophorus winterbourni
TTTATTTTCCTGTGTGGATTACCCCGCTAACGTTGGACGTTACGGATCTTTTATTGGACAGTTGCTCCTTTGGTATTTTAGTGAGTTCTTTCCATTTTTGTCTTATTGTGCCTAGTGCTAGACTATTTCTTTTTGGTTCACTACAACCGTTTTTTATTGTTAGGATAGATGACACATACACCGCAAGTGCGCATGTAACGAGTGGAGTTCCCCAGGGATCAGTTAAGGGCCGTTGCTGTTCCGCACCTTCATTGATGATCTAGCCAACCAACTGCGCTCACCTTGTAATATGTTTGCTGACGACGTAATAATTGTCAGTAGGTCGGATAACTCCGAACTTATACGTGACGTAGAAGCTGTGACAACATGGGCGGTTAAGTGGGATCTTACCTTTTAACCTAGAGAAGAGTCACATGCTCTCTACACTGGCAGGCAACATGATTGCCTCTACGCCCTCAGCCCACACTGAGTCCTGTAGGGTAAAATCTACTAAGGACTTAGGAATCATAGTGTCCGCAAACTTTAAGTGTGATGACCAATGTGCTACTGCGGATCAAAGGGCCAGGAGGAAACTCTTTCAACTAGGTTGAGCCCTTCACATGCAGAAAAGCTGAGGTGCTGTTGCCCAACTTGAAAGCAATAGTGAGGCCACATCTAGAATAGGGTATTCAGGCTTGAAAGCTGTATTACCAGAAACATATAGTGCAGCTAGAAAAGGTGCAGAAGTTGGCCACTCGCATGATCGAGGGGTTAGCATAAACCAACTATTATAATCGTCTAATAGCATTAGACTTTTCTCGCTTAGGAGGATGGAACTTAGGGGGGATCTTATAGAGACATTTAAGGTTGTCAAAGGATTAAGTTGTCTCGAATTCGATTACTTTTTTATGTTATCTCCTTCGGTTGGTACACGAGGGAACAGTGTTAAGCTAAGTAAACAGCACACCAGGCTGGAATCCAGAACGCACTTCTTTAGCATTCGTGTAGTGAACGCGTGAAACTCACATCCCGCAGAACTAATCTTGGTAACTTCAGTATATGCGTTCAAACATGGGCTGGATGATAGGTGGCAGGTGCTCTTTCTGGAACATTACCCTTAAGAATAAATCCAAACCATATTTCTTGTCAAACACAACAAAAGTACTTGGAAAATCGTTTTGAAACACAAAAAACGTATATTTTTCATTTTTCCATTTTCGTTGAAATAAACTGCTGTGCATCGTCTCTTCATTCGAGCTGACAAGCAACGTGCATTAACTCTTCCACATTTCGGTGATGAGACCTCTCCAATTTTCCATTCACAGGTACATACGCCGAAAGTATCTGCGCACTCGTTTCGACATGGTCAACTATCGCCCTGTGATAGTGATACTGATACCGTACCACAGAAGAAAAAAGCCCGTGCGTGGACAATGTGTATATTGTAATTAATGTGTTTATTTACAACTTACAAGTAGTATTCAACAGATGAACTTCATTAACTGAGTTAACGAACAGTAAATTGATGAAATGTGAGTGATAACGATAAAAGGAAATCGATAAAACAATATGGCGCTATGGGCAATCAAAACGAAACGATAATGCCTAATTCAACAAATTAAGATGATGCAAAATATAACACTATACAAATTACTATAGAATTCCGCCTTAGAGCGTCGGGAACAAGAAAAAAGACGCTCAAAAAGCATCAGTTTATGAAAACATTAAACTTTTGGGGAAATTTGACCTCATGGCCAGAACGTGTTTGTCTTTCGGGGTCGGATAGTTTGAGACACGAAGGTAATGAGGGTTTATCAGGAGAATTATGGGTACGCTTTGTGTCTGGTGAAGCAGATGAAGAAACGTGTTGGTCTCTTTTTGACATAAGTGGAGTAACTTTTCGGGTATTTGCGTTCGCTTGCCATGTTGGTTCTACCTGAGTGACTTTCAAACGATCTATACTGACGGTTTCTTTCGATCCATTCTGGTTAATAACAAAATACTTGGGATACATGCTGAGCACCTTGTACGGACCAGTGTATGGCGGTTGAAATAGACGACGTACATGATCAGCACCCACAATCACAAATTCACAGGTAGACAAGTCAGCTGGGATGTACAACGGTTGAGCGTGTTGGCGAGTTAATAGCTAGTAATGATTTCATGAAGCTGTGAAATCGACTGACATATTGTGGAGCTGTAGGATCCAATGGTGAATCGAAAGTTGTCAGGATTCCTAGGTCGTTTGAGTGTACTCTGGTACGGCATCTCAGCATCTGAGTAACCCAGGTCTGGTTTCACGGTGGTACGAATGCCAGAATGTACCAAGGGCAATGACTCGGACCATCGTTCTGAATTACCTTGACTCATGATTGCGGCTTTGAGTTGGCGTGAAATCTTTCGACTGAGCCATTTGAAGAAGGATGATAGTCTGTAGTAAGTAGTCTGTATGTGATTCGTGAGGAGTGTTCTTTTCAATCCCCGAAAAAGCATTGACTGAAAATGGCAACCTCTGTGAGTGGTAATATTGTTCGATACAACGAAGTTGCTGATTCAATGTTGAACGAAAATTTTTGCACTGATATCAGGCATGGCTACAGCCAATAGCCAACGAGTAAAACAGTCGTCGCATTTCAATAAACAGGAACAATCGTTAGTGACAGCTAATGGACCGACGAGATCCATGTGAACGTGCTGGAAGGGCTCCGTAACAGGTGGAAATATACCAAGGCAACTGATGGTGTGACGTTGGTCGCTGCTCTGTTGACATCGGAGGCAAATTTCGGTCCAAAGTTGAATGTCTCCAAGCATGTCAGACCAAAGATAAAGAGAGATAATTAGCTTCCAAGTGGCTTTTACTCCGGGATAAAACAATGTAAATGCTCGAATGCGTTAAATCTCAAATTACCAGTAGACATGTCACAAACCAGATACGAATTGGAATTATGTATCGGAATACGGCAGTGAACTGTGAGATATAATCAAAGTGACGTAGTTCTCGAGGCGAATATTGACCTATTGGTGCAGCAAGAGTAAACGTTATGGGCTTGTGATCCGTCCATACTGTGAAATCACAGCCTTCAAGCAAATGTCTGAAATGTTGTATCACAGTGGTGGGCACTCCGTTGAAGCTTTACGCCGACAGAAATTCTGGACTTATCAGACATTTACAGTTCTGTGGAAACTGAACTGAACTGAACTAATAGATAGCTAGTAATTCACGACACATCGTACTGTATCTTTTGAGCTGGTTCAAGATGACAAGAAAAGAAAGCGAGTGGCTTGGTGATATTTTCTACTTCTTGTTGAAGTACTGCGTCGACTGCTTCTTGTGATGAGTCTGTAGCGAGAGACAACGGAGCACCTAAGAAACGTCTGACTTGACGGATAGAGCTGGGACATGGATGCTCTTGGATAGCTAATAGTTTATAAGGTAACGGTTTTGTACGGGAATTATCAATTTTGTGTCCAAGAATTTCGACAGAACTCACACTAAACAGCCATTTATCAAGATCACCAACAATGCCATAGTTAAATAGACTTTAGAATACTACACGAAGATTTTCAAGATGTTCAGCGGGAATTTTACTTGTGATTAAGACCATCAATTTACACGTATTCGAAAGATAGACCGAGGAAAATTTTTTCCATGAATCTCTGAAAAGTCTGTGCAGCATTGCGTAAGCCGAATGGCACCCTGAAAAATTCGAACAGACCAAATACAGTGGTGATGACATTTTTGTTGTAATATCTTGTCAGATACGAGTATTTGATGTTATGCGCGCACTAAATTGAATTTGGAAAACACAGATTTTCCCTGAAAAAAGTCCGAATTCATGTATGTACGGAATAGGATATCGATTTGGGATCGTATATAAATTATCTCATGAAGAGTTTATCTTGTAAATTTCACTTCGTAAATTAACTGTAATAGTTTCTACGTGCGGTTGGAATTTTCCTGTAGTTGTGCACATAAAAGGTGAAGAGGGAGAGAAATCAAAGCTGTGTATACCTTATTAAGAAGAAGTTACGCCGAACTTTATTGCGAGACACAGGAATATGTAAGAGCCTGATTCTACTGCGTAAGTCATATTGATTATAATCGTGAAAACGTATAGCAGATATAAGATTAAGTCGCAACTTTGTAATGATTCGAAAGAAAAGAAGCTAGTATAGTCGAATTCTTTGCATCCATAATGGTTCGACGATCACCAAAGTACAGCATTTTTGATAAGACAAAGTGTTGGAATATCCCAAGGTTATTTATCTGAAAGTTCGTTCAAGGCACTCTTAAAGATAACAGTCACGCCTACTAATGTGAGAATAAATGATATTATGATAATGAATCATTGACAGGACCTTCGCTTTATATAGTGATATTTCACTTTCGCGTACGATGAATGTTTGGTTAACTAAGCCACAGTCCCTGATTTCTGCAAGAGTAATGTTTGAACCATTTAATGTGTGTTCACAAGGGTTTGTGCAGCTTAATCCCATATAGTGACTCTTAGTAGCAGAATATTTTAATCTCTATTGTTTGCCTTAGCTTGATAGAGAGGCAAGCTCACTGTTAATTGTTATCAGAGTCAGTAGCATTTAATTAGGCGGGAATGATAGGCAGACGTTTATATCATCAGCGAAGATGAGGAGTTTAGCGTGATCCACAAAAATTTCGCGGATCAATAACTTCGAAAGAAATAGATGGTGACCTAGAACGCTGCCCTGAAATACGCAGCGGCCGATGAGTTGAAGTAACAACGTTAACGTAAACTAAAAAGGTACCACCCGACAGAAAAGAACTGAACCAGCTTAATAAAAGCCAATGAATACCTAAATAAGATAATTTAAAAAGGCGTAGCGTGGGGAAAACCCGATCGAAGTCTTTGCTTATGTCTATGAATATAATAATCTTTGGTCTAACGAAGCGGTTATGTGTTCTAATTATTTCAAATGATAGGTTACACAAGACGTTTGTTTAAGGGATTCATGTTGAACTGGAGACAACGCTTATTGATCAAGGTAACGCAACAAAGATTTTTTGAATAACCTTTGAAATAACCTAGAGAATATAGGAGTATGATTAATTAGGCGATAATTCGTAACGATGGACGAATTACAAGATTATAAACGGGGAATAATAACAGAGTTTCTAATTAATTGGAAAAGTTCCAGATTTGAGAGAAATATTGAATAGATTTAATAAGATTGAGGAAACATTGTTACTTTTGTTGTGTAAGATGGCTGATATAAAACCTACACCATCGAGCTTATTAGAGATGTTATTTCGAAGAGAAATTTCTTTAACTTCTTGTAAAGTCAAAGTAAAGGAGTTAATAGTATTTAGGTGAATGTTATTGTTTATCCGTAGAATGGAAAGGTTATTATTATACGAGCTGCTGAAGAATGTAGATAAATACTGACTTATTGTGAGCGACTCAGTAGTGAGTACTTGTTTATTATCTTTTTGAGATTTAATTGATGGAATGTCCCGTTATAATGGGATACACTTTTTCTTCAAAGGAGAATTTAGGGATTTAGTTCTTGATTCACTGTTTAAAGCCTTTCTTTCATGCCTATCTAGAAAGCAAATTTTAATAATTAGGATAGATTTATATTGCTTACGTCGAATTATAACATAGAACAAGTCAAACATTCGATTCACAGAAGCAGTGAATCGAGCAACCTTTTTTCGAGAATGGTTTTCAGGTTTTGCTAACTTTTCCTGATGTGAGAGGTAGACAAACTCCGGAGGGATCAAAGTTCAAGGAAACAAAAAAATTCGGTCAAGTCCTTAGCACTGAGGAAATTTGAAAAACTTGTCAGGTTGATATAAATTCTTATCACCATTGTGTATATATACTGGCTTTCGAGAAAGGTGGAGTACGCAAGTTACCATATTATGGTCGCAATCAGGCGTTATAGTTAAAACTTCAACGTTACTGGCATCGGTAACTAGAGTAAAGACCAGGTCTTATTCTTAGCGCACGCACAATTTAAGAAGAACCTGATTCATTGGAATGGCTAAAACGGAGTAATAGTAGGTTTTTTAGATTATGCACCACACATCATAATGAAAACAGACGGAGATTGCTTGAGATTTACATATCAGAACTGTGCAGGAAAAGCTTCTATTTTCTCATTAACCACCAAATTACCATTGACCAGTATAGCGAGCATTTCCTTCGGTTTTTCCGACTGGTAGACGAATAAAGGTTCTAAGTTTCAGATGCCTAGAAACCTCTAGCCTAGTTATTAGAACACGATTTTTATGCGCGTGGTAATCAATTTAAACTATCTAGATAGGGGTGATCTGTCATCTACTCTATATTAGGTATTCAAAAGCTTGTTCGATCAGAAAATGAGGCTAATGTTTTACCTGAATCGATGGAATATATATTTGGGTGATCAACTATAAGGTTTTGTCTTGTAGGTAGAAATCCCCAATGATTTCAAAATGATTTAACGTGATAATATTCATCCTGCTTTTGTTAAAAAAAACTTAAATTTGATCCTAATTCAGTCAAAGGAATTCAGGGCGCATGTTTGGCTTTTATAACGAATCCATTTGCATTCAATACAACAAACAGGTAATCCATATCAATCCTCCAGAAAAAATAATTTCAGCTCAGTTTTGCACATGTCGATCTGTGACTAAATTGCCAATTGACCATCCAGATTCCTTTCGTTGGTATGCTAAAGAAGAAAATTCACCACTTCAAACGATATCTTTAAAAATATCCTCTACGAAGTACCCTACGAAAAAAGTCTAATTCCTTTAAGTCTCTTCTATCTTCGGCGTCAGCGTCTACTGGGTGACCTAATAAAGACTTCCAAAATCCTGAAAGGCTTAGGCGAATAGGGTTGTCAAATTCTGTTTTCTCGAGCCATCAACCTCTCAACTAGAGGACGTACATTAAAGCTCGCGAAAAACCACAGCCGTATGAATTTTAGGCAACACTTTTCCAGTGAAAAAGTGCTAAACTTCTGGAACAGGCTGCCAGAGGAACTAATCGCTTGCACATCAATAAGTGCATTCGAAAGCGGTTGAGATGCCTTGTGCATCAACTTTTTCCAGACGTTTTTCCGTGAATATACAGATCGTCTTCTCAAAGAATTGTACATTTTTAGTTCATTTAAAATTTATATGGTTTCTACCAGGATTAAAAAATCCTGTTATATAATGCTTCGTTTTAAATGTCATGTTTTAAATGTACGCACGAATTTTCCATAGGTAACCTCTCACCGGCTTGGTGGAGAGAAACCATTTACGTTTTTCTCAGTCGCAGCTAAAAATTCTGGGACTGAACGATGGCCTGGAAAACATCGGACGTACCATCGCCTACGACGAGGACACCAGAGAACAATGAACCAATTTTTGCAGTGGTGGGCGCTCTTTTAAAGCTTTCCACCGACAGAAATTCTGGATGCTCGATTGGCTTATCAGCCATTTACAGTCCTGTGCCAACAGAACTGAACAAGTTCAAGTAAAAGTTGCACAAGTCTAAAGGTAGCTAGAGGCCAATCAGTTCAGATTGCACATGACAGTATGTGGCTAACAAGCCGATGGAGCGTCCAGAGATTCTTCCGGTGGGAAGCTGCAGAGAAGCACCCACAACTGACAAAACGTTTTTCTTTTTGTCTATTTGAAATCTCCGGCGATCACGACGCCAAGAGATTATCCGGATTGTATTTAGGAAGCCCAGCGTTATAACCGATGCTGGAAAAAAAAACGCATTTTCTTTTCACCAGCACCGTGAGAGGTCAGATGAAGTAGCATCGTGTATAATAAATGAAAACACAGAGAACGCTAGCCCTTACTTCATTTACGGGATAACTCTAAAACGTGAACTACCTAAGCTTGTATATCAATTAAGGAGAGTATTCATGAAAAAACTTACCATAGTTGCGATCCAAACCCTGCTTAAAACTCGGGACGGTACTGCAGGAAATAAATTCTTCCGGAAGAATGTTCCAGAAGTTTACAACTTAAGGCTCAAAAAATGTTTCCTGTAGTCTAGCCGACATGGTTTGTTAGCAATTTTAAGTGAATGACCCCAGGTGCCCAGCTCGGGACTTAACGTAAAGAAGTCGTTCATTGGCACGACACTCAAACCCTTCGAGACCTTAAATGTTTCTATTAAGTCACATTTTAAACGACGGCGCGTAAGGCAGAAAAGATCGAGAGACATTAGGCGTGCAGCGTACGGTTTCCCTCGCTGACCCTCAATCATGCGAGTTGCGAGGCGCTGTACGCTTTCAAGTCGAGGGATGTCCTTTTAGTATTGAGGACACCACGCCTGAACACAATATTCTAGATGCGGCCGAACTAATGCGTTGTATAGTGGCAGGAATACATCAAGTCTTCTGCTCGATAGCACTGATCTCAGCTGAAAATGTACCTTGCGTGCACGCTGAGCTGCAGCGGCACATTGGTCCTCCCATTTGAAGTCAGCACTCACCAGTACACACAAATCCTAAACACACTGTGTGGCGTTAACACTGAGGGAATTCCTTACCACCTAGACCGAAATCTCATAACCCAGTGCTGATAAGAGTGTGGTTTTATTAAGGTTCAGTGGGAGATCCCACTGGTATGACCATTTTATGACCCGCACAAGGTCGTGCATCAAGGTATCTTCATCCGTTGATCCGATTAACTTCACATCATACGCTAAAATGAACCATGGACACTTCAAGGTAGACGACAAGTCATCAATGAAAATTAGGAATAGAAGAGCACCAAGTACCGAACCTCGAGGGACCTTACTGATCACGTCGGTTTGGCTAAACAAACTGGATCCAACCGAACTCTGAATGTCCTACCTGTAAGGAATGCTTTTATTCAAGCAAATAGACTACCCTGTATTCCATTGCTGCTGGATGGATATTTATAAGGCGGTGATTCACGGAATCGAAAGCCTTGCTATAACCTGAGTAGAGGGGTTCGGCTGACTTACCTTCGTCTAGCATTTTAGTTTCAGAAACGAAAAAAACTAAGAAAGTTAGTCAGGCAGGATCTACCTTCAAGTAATCCATGTTGAGTTACACTCAACGGAGAATGCCGACTCGGATGCTTACAGATTTTGTCACGCAATAGTTTTTCTAGTACTTCTGAGACGATGATAGTCAGGCTGACTGGTCTAAAGTTCCAAACACTTGACCTGCGACCACCCTTGTCTATTGGTACGACTTTGGCTTCCCACCACTTATGGGAACCCCGCCCAGTTGCAGGCATGAATTAAAGAGCTGGCAAAACGGTTCGGTAAGTACTGAGGCAAGATTTTCGAGCATAATTGAGTAGATGCCATCCGGTCACTCAGATTTGTTGACCAGAACATGGATAAGTGCGTCATACACCCCAGCCTCATTAAAGGACACCCTGAGTCGCCTTAGACAGGTCGGTATCAGCTACTTTTTCGTCCTCCAGTTTCAACTCTCCTATGCTTTCCCTAGTTTTCCTTTTGACTGCGCGTAGCTATAAAACCTTTTAGGGTTGGATTTAGCATCCCTAGCTAAAGATAACTCAAAATCCTGTTTGAGCACACGCTGTAATTTACCACAGGCTTTCCGAGCGGTTTCGCAGAAGTAAGGGATAGCTTATATTGCCGCCATCGGCGATCCTGTTTACGGGTAAACCTACGGCCTCGAGGAGACCACCAGGGTGACCTTTGATGCCTTGTCACACACTGCAGCGGAGCGTGTTTGTCTTGTAACTCGTTTCGATACTTACAAATTTTTATCCCAGTTTTCACTTACATTGGAATAGCTAGTTAACTGAAGCGAAGGTTCTGAAGTCTGCAGGAGTAAACACCAGTCTACAAGCCGAGAGAAAGGTTTGTAAAAACGCAATATCGCTTCAAAACTCATCAATACGTGATCGCTTTTGCTGAGCGGCTTCTAGCTGGGACAACAATACCAATTCAAGAGTGGATGGAGTGGATCCATGACGAAACCTTGTAGGATCATTCACATGCTGGTGCAACGCATGTTTATGGAGCCATTTAAGAAAGGTGTGTCCGATTGCTGGGTGACTACACCAGTAGGGACAGGCCAATCTCTCTCTAGGAAGTTGAAATCACCCAAGATTTGTACGCTGGGAGATGAGTGAAACAAAACGTCGAGTGTCTCAATAAGCTGTGTAAACTCCTGTTGGGATGCACTGGGTGTGACGTAGACACAAGCAATTGCGAGGGATGACTTGTAGCAAGTCAGGATACTCGTAACAACGTGGAGATTTTCAATGGCCAGAGATATACCTATACCCATGCTGTGCAAACCTTACTCCTATCGCCCGATCTATAGTATCTTATGACGAGATACTGTTCGCTGATGTT
>JACCGJ010023334.1:0-19699 GCA_013407085.1 Atriophallophorus winterbourni
AATGTGGCCCGCTATGAGGCCTTGGAAACTAGAACATTTTACTATTCGATCCACCGCACAATCCACGCTGCGGTTTGTAGAAGCTCCCTGCTTTTTATACCGTAATAAACTATTGATCTATTGACGTCACTAGCGGATAAGGTACTGCCAGTAATCACAGCGAAGCAGTACAACACTGAATAAGATTTCTTCAACTGAGGTTCTCCTGGACTATGTTGCTGATATAAAGAGATGCGGCTTACAAGGGCTTGATTTTCTGTCGTCCATCAAGAAGAAGAACAAATGTTTACACAAAAAAGTAGCGCACAAAAATGCAAAAATATTTTTCACTGACTACAAGTTGAAGAGACGTATTCTGATGAACTATTAACTTATTAATGCCCATTTGCGTGCCTTTCCATCACAAAACTGTTAAAACATTTTTTCGGTGGCAAACTGATTTATTCATTCATTTTAAACCACGCGCTTTCGACCTATCATCAATATTTTCAGTTCTCCAAATAAGTCAAGTTCAAGTTCAAGTTGCACAGGGCTGAAGGTGGCTAAAAGCCAATCACGCACCCAGATTTTCTTTAATGGTTAACGACCATTCACCTAATATCTACACATCACTTTTACTCGTTTGTACACCCGTGACGTTTGTCATTTAATTTATTTGAATTCTTCAGCTCATGTTTTTTGTGAAAACCAATCAAACACGCATAACCTTGAAAGCCCTGTTGGAATTAATTTCCATCACCGTGCTAGCGAAGAAGGACCACTTTTACTTGCGCAGTACGTTCAACTTGGTTGTATTTCCCACGCTCTTCCACATAATCTATTTTCAAATCGCTGTTCTCTGATTTTGCTGTAAATTGTTAATCATTTTATCGCATTATATACACATCGTAACTAGACTCAACATATTCTATTACGTTTCTGAAAATTTTCACATATATTTATTGTTATTCAAATTTTTAAAAAATCGAACTATTCCTTAAGTTTCATATCCCTGCATTTCAATTGAATGTGGTAAGAAGGTAGTAAAAGGCATAGCTTGTGATGTGTGCCAGAGATGGGCGCATCCAAAATGCTCTAGCATTCTTGCCAAGCGTTACGAAACTCATTGCATAAATAGTTTCATGGAATGGGTATGCTGGGAGTGTAAGAGAAACACAATGGAAGTATTCCTGAGGACCTCTGCTAGTAGTTTAAACAATGTTGTAGCAAATATTTAGAGTTCTCAGTTGTCCTACGCCGAGGTCGTAAGAAAAAGAACAACCCGTCAACAAAACCCGGCCCTGTCCGCAGTACCATCGGTAAGAATCAAAAAGCAACACAGGGGGATAAAAAGAACGCTAAAAAGAAAACCGTCGTTAATGATAAATGTCCGGTAATATCACAGCAAGCTAACTACGTTGCTTTAGAAAGGCAAATAAATGTCTTAGCTGAGCTAGTTAGTAAGCTTGCTGCACCCCATAAAATGGCGGTAATGAGGCATCGCGTACTCTTCTCATCCTAAATAGGGAAGAGCCGCTGATTCGCGAAAGCAAATCCCGGCGCCAAATGGACGGTTCCAGTTTTCAAGATATTTTGCGCATGGCAGGGCTAATTAACTGCCAGGTAAAAAGGCTCCATCGAGTAGGCCGGTGGAACACAACTGTAAGTAGCGCTCGTCCGATCTTGGTAGAATTTATGAACCAGGACAGGGATACGCTTCTTTTAAAAAGTGCTTACCTTGAGCGCTGCACAAATGGGCATTTCAAAGTTGTCCAGGATAAGGGGCCTCAATCACATTTTCATGGAGAGCGTTCAAAAGCGCCCATGACTGGCTTGAAAACTCCCATAAAAGGGATCAACCTTAGCCACCATAAAATGTTTAAGTCATCTGCGGTAGTTGTCATTGAAGATCTACTCCAAAATGGCCAGTCAGTAGAATACGAGCGCATGAAAATCTCGCTTTTCAGTAAGCTTCTAAACGAGGAAAATCTATGTACAACTGCCATTAGGCCGGAGCAAGCTCGTTCGCAAGGGCAGTCTAGCCACTTATCAACTTCTCCGGTTTTAAAAAACGGGGTATCAGCGACGGTGCTCCCACCCCGAGTAAAGTTAGTTTAAAATGTGCGCAGAATAGAAATACCCGTGCACTGTACACATATGCTTGCAATATACGTAATAAATGGTGTGAGCTGCAGCTTGCTGCACTGGAAAACCAGGTCGACATAATTGCCATCCCCGAATCATGGTTGAAACCAGATGATCATGTTCCGTCATTTGTATCAACTAAGTATGCCATCTATCGTCAGGATAGGGATACTGGTGCTACGGGAGGGGGAGTGGCAATTATGATAAACGAAGATCTCCCCCACAGTGAGACATCAATAAAGATCGCTTCTCACTCAATCCAACTAACATCGGTATTTCTTACTGTCGCTAGGAGAAGACTGGCACTTGAATGTGCCTATAGTAGTCCGACTGCTTCATCATTAGACGACCAATTACTGATGGACACATCGGAAGTACTAAAAGGGCAATGCAACGCATTACTAATTGTCGGAGACTTCAATCTCCCGGGCATTGATTGGCGTACTGAAAGTTCTTCACCAGAGTCAGTTGAGTCGCAATATCTAGACTGGTTTCATGTCGGGGCCTTTTATCAACATGTCAGGGAACATACAATGTTTAGGACAGGACATACTCCGTCAACTTTAGATTTGGTTCTATCGTCTCATGAAAGAGATATTTATGGAATCAAATACCTTTCGCCACTAGGCAAGAGCGATCACGCTGTAATTCTTCTTGACTGGACTTTAGTGCATCCTAGTCCCCAAGTAAAGATGTCCCGCAACTTTGGTCGAATGGACATCGTCCAACTACAAACTAAAGCAATGAATCTAAGTTGGGAACCAGACGAATTAGAACCTAGTGTAGAAATCAGGTGGAATATTATAAAAGGGCACCTTTTACAACTACAGGATAATTTTGCTTCTCTACAACCAGTGAGAACGCGAGGAAAACCACCCTGGTGGAGCGCGTCTTTTCGCAAGGCTATTAGATGTCGTGACCGTAGCTGGAGGGCTCACAAATTCTGTGGAACTCACAGATCTAGACTGCAGTACATACAGACCAGAAATTCAGCTGTTGCGCTGCAAAGGAAAGCTGAAAAGGACTTCTAATCCCGACTTGCCAAAAAAGCAAGGATTAACTTGAAAGCTTTTTATGGCTATGTTCAGTCCAAGCGATCATTAAGAGAACAAATAGGTACGTTAGTGCTGGTCGATGGCAATACGGCTTTGACTGCACCGGAAAAAGCCGATGCGTTGCATTCATTCTTCTGCAGTGTTTATCGGCGCGATTCAGGTAACTGTTTAGAAACTCACGAGTGCAGAGCACCTCCCTTTAGCTCGGTACAGGTTATTCAGGAAATGGTCACCACAGTTCTGTCGCAGCTGGATAAAACTAAGTCAGCTGGCCCCGACGGTATACATCCGGCTATTCTTCAACCGCTCGCGAATATCGTTAGCCTTGCAATCAGAAATCTTTTCGAAGCTACCTTACTACAGGGTATACTACCGGATGATTGGAAACGAGCGGCGGTAATAGCCATATACAAAAATGGTCCCATTTCGGATGTACGCATCTACATGCCAGTAGGCCTGAGAAGCATGCTTTGCAAGTGCTTGGCAAAAATCATTCGGCACCAGGTATGTAAAATTTTGGTAGCCTATTCCTTACTATCCGATGCCCAGCACGGATTCTGGAAAGGAAGGTCCTGCCTAAACAATCTTCTAATCTTTCTTGACGAAGTGACATTACGCCTGGATGAAGGGAGAGTAGTCGAAGTCTGCTATCTTGATTTTCAAAAGGCATTTGACTCGGTGAACCATAGGTACCTTCTGCACAAACTAAGTATGTGTGGCGTCACAGGTGACCTACATCGATGGTTAGACAGCTTCTTAACTAACCGCACTAACTATGTTAGAATTGCAGGGAAGTGCTCACAGGAATCACTGATTCTCAGTGGAGTGTCTCAAGGCTCGGTGCTTGGTCCATCACTTTTTCTTATTTTTGTAAACGACCTGGCAGCGTGCTTGAGTTCACGCTGCTTCCTGTTTGCTGATGATGTTACGATCCTAGGAACCGACAGTAGAGATACTCTTATCTCTGATTTAGAAAAAGTAATCGAGTGGACAAAGACCTGGGACTTGCCACTAAACTTGGGAAGAGCTGTCTTCTGACGACTGATTTAGCGACAACCCATCTAGAATTTGGTGAAGGAACTATCAGAATAGCGGCTGCTCAGAAAGTGAAAAATCTTGGCATTACTATAACAGGCGATTTTAAATGGGCTACTCAATGTGCCGAAGCTGCAAATAAGGCTCGCAGAGAATTGTTCAGACTTCGCTCAGCGTTATCTTGCCGGAAAACTTCAATCTTCAATCTCTCATACAAAGTAGTTGTGCGGCCTCACTTGGAGTACTGGGTTCAATCCTGGGCACCGTACTTAAAAAAGGATATAGCATGTCTCAAAAGGGTCTAGCGCCTTGCGACTAGGATGGTTGAGGGTCAGGCAGGTAAAACTTATGAGGCTAGACTCAAGGACCTCGGTTTGTTCTCACTAAAGAGACGGCGGCTGCGAGGTGACCTAATAGAAGCCTTCAAGTTTCTAAAGGGTCTTACGGGTGATAATATTACTGAAATCCTTAAACTTGCACCTTAGGCAGCAAGAGGTAATTCCATGAAACTTCTTAAGAGTAGGCCCAGGTTGCTGGCACGTGAGCACTTTTTCAGCAACCGTGTGGTCAACTTCTGGAACAAGCTTTCAGATTGTATAGTAAGCCTCCCAAATGTGTTGAGCTTTGAAAGGGAATTAGACGTTAAATGGTCTATCATATTTCCGCATATTGTCTAATAAAAAACTTTGAAAAAACACAAAACGTATTTTTACATTTTTATCATATCTGTCTAGGCCTGGACAACCTGACAGTAAATTAGCCCACATGCAGTCTATGACTGTGTTTCACTTTACCTCAACTAGGCTAGTGATTTCATACACCACACATTGTTCACGCATATTATTGCATTGTTTCCTGAATAGCTGACCTCTCACCGTGCTGTTGAAGAGAAACCCTACCTTACTTTCCAGTTATTCGGAAGCAAGAACGTGTGAAAAGTACGAACTGCATACTCGATATCGAAGTGCCGGGTGCTCAACCGCATACCGTCGAAGGAAATCTGGGCGCGTGATTGGCTTTTAGCCACCTTCAGCTCTGTGCAACTTGAACTTGAACTAGAATCAGCCAAAAGGAATCCTCTCTGAAGACAGTCCGCATAAATTCATCTCATTGTGATCGTCGAACAAACGGTCTATATTGATTTGTACAGTCTTATCTTATGTATCATCTTAATTTGTTAGTTCAGCTCAGTTCCGTTAAGTTGGCACAGGACTCTAAATGGCTGAAAGGCTAATTGAGCGTCCAGAATTTCTGTCGGTGGAAAGCTTCAAAGGAGCGCCCACCACTGCCAAAGTTGGTTCATTCTTCTCTGGTATCGTCGTAGAAAGCAATGATACGTATGGTGTTTTCCGGGACGTCCATCGGTCCCAGTATTTATAACTGCGACTGAGATAAACGGAATGGGATGTAGTGAACTACTTTCACTTTTTATCTTAGTATTTTATACATACAACTTTTGGCCTTGTATGGTTATTCATTTCGTGGCCATGTATACTTCATTCGAAATATTGCTTGTACAATTTACTTATTGGCGGTTAATATAATTTGGAATTCATACTTTGTCTTCTTCCGTGGTCGCGCCGCTCCGTGCGTCGCCGCGTGCCGGAATTGTGATTAACGGATTTCTCCAACATTTTAGCGCTTTCTGCACCTTGGATTCCATCTCTTGGATTATACTGTGTGGATTACCTCGCTATCGTTGGATTTCACGGATGTTTCTTTGGACATTTGCTCTTTTGGTCTCTTAGTGAGTTCTTTTCATTTTTGCCGTATTGTATGTAGTGCAGACTTATTCTTCGTTCACTACGAGTTTCTCATCACCAGGCTGGGGAGAGGTTAGCTATGGAAAATTGGTGCGTACATTTAAAACATGATATTTAAAACGAAGCATTATATAAAAGGATTTTTTAATCGTGGTAAAGACCGTATAAATTTAAAATGAACAACAACAAAAATATCTAATTCTGTTGACAGGTGTCCTGCATATTCATAGAAAAAAGTCTAGGAAAATCTCATGCTACAAAGCATCCAAACCACTTTTCAATGCACCTAACGATGTGCAAGCTATTAGTTCCTCAGGCAGCATGTTCTAGAAGCGTGTCACTCTTTTACTGAAGACGTGTTGCCTAAGATTCAGACGGCTGTGATTTTGCGCGATCTCTAAAGAATGTCCTCTAGTTAAAGGATTTATCGCTCGAAAGAACAGGTTTTGGCAACCCTTTTCGCCTAAGTGTTTCAGGATTTTGAAGATTTCTTTTATATCACCCCGTAGACGCCAACGACAAAGGGATAAGCGACATTATTCGTAGGGTTTACCAAAAATACCTTTAACCATTATGGTAGTTAGACGTTGGATTCTCTCTAGAGATAATATGTCTTTTATAAAAAAGGGGCTCCAGGATTGCACGCAGTATTCTGAATGCGGCCTTACAATCGCCGTATATAAGAGAATAAGCACATTCGGCGTTCTATGTCAGAACGGATTTAAGCCTAAAGAGTTCTCCTCTAGCTCGTTGTGCAGCTGAGGCTCGTTGTGCAGCCCATTTGAAGTCCACTGTTAAGATTATACCTGAATCCTTAACCATCTGAATAGATTCAAAGTCGATCCTTCCGTTATTCGCAGTTACTGTAATTTTGTCGACTGCTGCAGACAACAGGTGACATTCAACATATTTCAGAGCAAGATCCCGATCCTGCGTCTATTTAATGACCCTTTCAATATCTCTCAACAAATCACCGTGATCACTGGATCCGGTGAATTTGACATCATCAGCAAAAATGTAGCAGGGACATGACAACTGCGATGCCAGATCATCGATGAAGATCAGAAAGATTATTGAGCCTAATACTGAACCTTGTTGGACCCCACTGGTAGTATCGCCTGCGCGGACCTAGGAGGATCTATCACGAAGAAAACTGGTTATCCATTCGTGAAGCTTACCAGCTATGTCTTTGGCCCTTGGAACATGTGACTAACCGAATCGAAGTCGTTACTAAAGTTTAAATAAAAGACCTCTAGACATCCGCCTTCATCCAGTGTCTTGAAAACTGTATCTAAAAAGCATTAAAAATTCGAGAGACACGACCTACTTTTAAGAAAGCCATGTTGAACCGTGCTGCACAACCCATTCCTGATAAGCCTCTTTAAGGCTTTACATAAAACACTAGTGAAGCTTACCATTTGGAAATTCTTAACTATGTTTGCACAAACTCCCTTTTGAATGGGTACGACAATGGCTTTCTTTCAGTCATCTGGTAGGATGCCCTTGCAGAGCGATTCGTTGTATAATTCACACAGAGGCTCTGATTTACTTTAGATATTTCCTCTACAATTCTATGATGGACGTCGTCAGGTCCGGCAGATTTATTTCTGTGTTGATTCTTTAGGACACGAGCATCCGTGCAAAAAAACTACTTCGCTTCGAGAGGTACCCATTTCTGTAGTAAAAGTTGGGACTGAGTGAATCGCATCACCGCCAACCATTCTATGTGCGCTTCGAAAATAATCCATCAAAGCTGCTGCCTTGTCGGGATCAATATTGGCTTTCTCGCCATTGTCTAATATTAGTGTACCTATCTGCTCCCTTGTTCCACCCTTAGACTGAACATAACTAAAATACTTCTTAGGGTTCGTTTTGCAGAGTTCGCCAGGTTAGCTTCGTAGCTTCGCTTAAGCCTCCGTTGTAGATTTACTTTGTTGTTTCTCAGAGACTTATAGCACAACCAATTTGTAAACGTTGGTAAGGCTGTATATCTCCCCCGGTGTCTGTCGCGTCTAATGTGGATTGTTATTTAGCGGTACAGGTCGAAAAGTTCAGTAAAGGTCTTGAAGACTTACAATATTGCTCTTAGTAACTGACCATTGACTTTCGATGACTTGGATTCAGAGAACCAGTCACATCGTGAAGCGGAAAGCCGTACGGCATTCCAGTCAACTTGATTTAGATTACGCCTGTATTTGACTGGTGGCTTATGAAACATAGAATTGCCTGGAATATTATGGTGACATGGTCACTTTTCCCCAAAGGTGAGTCGTAAGAGAGGTTTTGGAAATCTTTAGGATATTTAGATAAAAGTAAATCCAGTGAATGTCCATCTATGTACCTAGTTTTCTCACTTACGTGCTGATGAAGCGCGCCGGAATGTAGATAATCGACATATGCCTTGGAAATTCTATCCGAGGTCGTTTGATTGTCCCAGTCAATATTCCGTATGTTAAAGTCACCTATTAAATAGACTCGTGAGGTAGTTCTGAGCAACCTAGTAAGAAGTTCCCTAAGTACCTGATCCTCCTCCTCAGAAGAGCCGGATGCCCTGTATAAGCATCCTACCGCTAAAGAGAGCTTACCGTCATTGAAGTTTGCCGAGACTAGCTGGATGCCAAAGATGGTCATTTTAATGCCAGAGTCTTGTTTTTTTATACCATCATGTAGTAGTAATATAGCTCCTCCTGCGCGTTAAATTAGTCATTATCGTTTCGTTTCGATTACCGATAACGCCATATTGATATATCGATTTCCTTTTATCGTTATCACTCACATTTCGTCGATTTTCTGTTCGTTAACTCAGTTAACGATACTCATCTGTAGAATACCATTTGTAAATAGTGAACACACAAATTAATGACAATTTACTCTTAGTCCACGCGCGGTCTTCGTTCTTCTCTGGTTGTCTCGGAGTCAAACTGTATGTAGATATAACCAGGACCCACGCAATCTCAGGATCCATTCTCCACTATCCACTACAGGTCATATAGAAAAATACTTGGCAGTGATTGTTGCTTCGCTGCATATCCACACGGAAAGAAATTCTGAAAGATAAATTGATTACTTAGCCACTAAATTTCATGTTCAAACCTAACTGAACTCAACCGAAGTGGAATAATCCCTTAAAAATCCAACATTAGTTTCGTTCATATATATTTGCCATCAAAAACTGGTGACCGGAAAATATGCCCTACGAAGCAAGGATTAAAACTCTGAACCCGTTTAACTTTTCGTACCGTCGCGTCAGGGAAGACTTGTTTCTGCTGTTCACCATTCTGCATACGAGGATCACCCACTGGAACACCTGTTTCATCGGCAAGAAGCACGTCTTAGCAGATCTCATGGCTATAAGTTAATTATTCCGTACTCTAGATCAAACTGTCGGAGATTCTTATTTACTGTCTGAGTTTGTTTTATATGGAACTCACTGCCCCACGTATCATTTGTGCATCAATCCTAATCATGCTCAAGGCTAAACTTGACATGTATATTTTGACCAAATCTAAACTCACACCTCAAAACTCAAGCTGACTTTCCATATTGATAAAACATCTTTGTTGTTTTCATTCCTTCTCTATATTTTCAATCTATGGTTACTGTAACATATTTACTTTTTGGAACATCAACAGTTTTAATTACTTTGAATCATAATGATGCGCGCTATTATGCTTGAAAAATGATTACACAGACATATGCGAAGAGTGCGTAAACGTCTGACAAATCCAATCTAATGACAAACAACATTTTAGTTAGGTCAAGTTCAGTATATACAAGACATTAAGTGTCTAACGAGTCAAACAAATTCTCGAAATAGCTTCGGTTATGAAGCTAAAGAGAAGCACCCACCACAGCAAAATGTTTTTCATTTTGTCTGTTTGAAATGTTCGATGATCACGACACTATGAGATTAGACAGATTTAATTGATGGACACCTCATTATAGCCAATGCTATAATAGGAGAAGGCCGTTTCTCTTCACACGCACGGTGAGATTTCAGCTAAAAGAAGAATTGTGTACAGTAACAGAAATCGAAGCACTTAATTTCTTCACGGGATAAGGCTTTTAAATGCGATCTTCCTAATTTTTTTATTGCAATTAGAATGATACTTGGGAAATAACTTACAATAGTTGCGGTCCAGACCGTGCTTGAAACTCGTGACAGAATTGCTATATAGAAGTTTTTCTGGAAGACTGTTCCAGAAATTTACCACCCAAAGTCTGATCCGACTTGGATAGTGAAGAATGGATCCTGAGATTGCGTGGGTTCTGGTTATATCTACATACAGTTTGACTCCGAGACAACCAGAGAAGAACGAAGACCGCGCGTGGACTGAGAGTATATTGTTATTAATTTGTGTGTTGACTATGTACAAATGGTATTCATCACATGAGTATCGTTAACTGAGTTAACGAACAGAAAATCGACGAAATGTGAGTGATAATGATAAAAGGAAATCGATATATCAATATGGCGTTATCGATAATCGAAACAAAATGATAATGACTAGGTTAACGCGGAGGAGGAGCTATAATACTACTACATGATGGTATTAAATACCAAGACTCTGGCATCAAAATGACCACCTTTAACATCCAGCTGGTTTCGGCAATCGTCAATGAAAAATATTCAAAACCACCACCAGTGCTGCATTGCACTGAGTGTCGGACTTGTCTCAGTCAACACATGTGAGCTAAAGTTCAATTTGAAAATGAGGATTTACCATTGAATTTGATAATAATTAGCTTCAGCTCAAAGTCAGCTCGGCATTCGAAAATCAGGTCACAAATACGCATACTTGACGACAGTCAACTGCCGCAAACCCGGTTGTGTGCTTCTGTCCTTCTTTTCGAAAATCATTTACTATTATAGATATAAATCGGGCTTCAATCTAAAATTAACTATCATGCTGCTATTGGAATGTTGAAAAATAATACAAACAGTTGCCGGAGCTGCATTTTACTGACTTAGATGAGCCAAAACACGTAGGTTCAGTTTCAATTTGCAAATAAGGATTTATCCTTGAATTCGCTGGATTTGGGTTTTATTTAATTCTGAAAACCATAACGGTTCTAGCTTAAGCTGCTCACCCCTAGTTCTTCAAGATTTCTAGATTTTGCAAAAGAATGTTTTAATTTATCTTTTACGATGCTATGTGTTTTAGCTTAAAATACTATATATAACATAATATTAATCATGAAGATTATGAAAAGATTTTAAAGTTCTAACTTACAGAATTGTTGTTGTTAGCCTCCATTGGTTGATAACGACCATCTATGTACATCACATGATCAGGGTTGTTACGTGCTCTACCGCTTTTCAAATAAATATACAGTCCGATTAGGAATAAAAGGCCCTTTTTCGCAGCTCTCACAGCAATAGGCTGTACGCAATCAATCGTCGTCAGTTGAACGCCTGTGGTCTGCCTTTAGAGGTCCATAGCTATATCTTCTTATTCTCAGCTGGTAGACGACGTCGGTGTATAGCGAGAGGTTACCCACAAATGTTCAACAAAATTATGTCAAATGACGTACAGATTCAAGTTTTCAACAGTGATGATTGGAGGCGATACAACCACTTGACCAAGGATTTTAGTCTTCTTCATGCTGATTGGCTGCCAAACGACTATTCATGCCCACAAAAACAGCCCATTAGCGATTGGAACTGCTTTTGAGAACGAGCAAAAATGGCTGCATCGTCGGCAAACAACAGGTCACCGATAATCACATCCAGTACCTTTGTTGGTGTTCTCAAACAGTTCAGGCTTTAAAGCTTGTCATCACATCGCGGGCGAAGGTAAATACCTTCTGTTTTCGTCTTTAAAGCGTGTTACAGCAGCTAAGCAAATTTCAAAGTTTTCAGAACTACAACCATTAGAATGGACTGAGCCCTTCATGCCAGAACGGAACAAAATAACGAGTTTGAGCAGTCTGGATTGCAGCCTATAAGATCATACATTATGAAAAGACACGTAGATTGGCATGTGCTATTCTCGACAATTTTCTTGAACTTGTCTCATGTAACCGTTTGATTTCCACCTGCCGAAGCTACATTGATTTTAGGAGTGAACTCTATCAACTGAAACCGATTGCCGGATCTGTAGGACTTTGGCAAACAATTTGCATACAATATTTAGAAGTGAGATTCCTCTGTAATTGTTGCATTGCTCTATCGCCCTTATTCTCAAATTGCTTGACAATCTTCATGTCTGTCATAATGAATAAATAAATAAATAAATAAATAAATAAATAAACAAACAAATAAATGATTGAATGATTAAATAAATAAATATTATTCTTGGAAATGCAAGGCATGTTGATCGTGATCAATAATTTCCAAAAGGTTTTACAATCTGATTGTAGAATGTACTTTTGCAAAAAACATTTTCAAGGTCATGTCAGTAGCGGAATTAGATGTTCAATGAATATAAAGGCACAGTATTTACAAGTTGCTTTTAGATAATCTGTACATAATCTAATGTGATACAAAAACACTGACATTGCTAGGAATTGTCAATGTATGTTCCCGACAGCACTGATGTTTATCGGATAATGTCCATCAAGGATGCTTGAAAATATCTGTTGTTGATTTTCCAAATTTTTCATTTTGATTGTTGGAAATAGATTAATATATCCTGAATATAAACCGTTTTCCTGTTAGGCGGAGAAAATTTACTCTACTAGTTTGAGTTCTCCTGTGGGTCAGTTTCAATTGGGTGCAGATTGAGAAATTAAGCTGTGAGGTAAATACTCGAAAGCGATAGAATGTTCTTTCAAACGTTATGAAAATTTATTTAATATAAATACCTAGAAATTCAATTATTATATAAATCATCAGGTAGAATATCTTAGTTGAAAAGATTGCGAATTTTATCTATGGTGAGGAATGAAGGTGTAATAATGCTGTTTTACGGAATTTGTTTAGCTTAGGTGGAAGTGCCTTCTTATTCGCTAAACGGTCGATTTTCCTATCAAGCTCATCGTAATTATCGGAAGTATCTACATGTTCAATATTTGGCAACCGCGCAACAGTTTATAGTGCATACAGTTAACCATACTATCCATACAGTAGAGGGTGCAGAAATGCTCTACCAATTGTTTAATCTGCCGAATTTTTTACAACCTGGTTATCAGATACAAATTTAATGTAAGTCGTTTTTAAGTTTTTTTGACTAATGGCTCACTTGACCCCATCATGCATACAGTGGAAGATTCTAGTATCAGCGGCTTTTTGGATACCGAGGCTGATTTGATACAAATAGTCGGGTGCACATCGTCCTACAAACTGTTAGACCCTATTCCTAGCTGCTTTCGAAAGTCATATGTTTTCATCTGTTGAAATAACTTTGAACTTTAGAATGCTGAATGTTTCTAATCCCAAACAGCAGTCATCTCAGAAGCTTTTGCATCCAACTAAACAATCGTTCGAGCTTTCTTCGGATTTTAAGTGGTAAATACGACTTGTTATATGCATCTTTCAAACGAATCCAATTTTTATGGAACTGATTTGGGTGGAGTTGTTTGTAAAACTCAGTTGTGAAGGATTTTGCGAAACACACAGCAACATTAGGTTTGCATGCACGAGTGACGTATTTGCTCTGCATAACATACAATTTAGCTCGAAAAATCTAGTTTTAGGAAATTTCATTTTTACATAAACCATTGTTAGTTTTGCATTCTGCGCTTTGATATTATCTGTTGAGGAGTACGCTTCCAATATTAATGAGCCGAACAAGAATATGATCAAGCTTATGCCAATGCATCGACCGGAGATGATTCAAAAACAATTTATGCTGTGGTTTTCTTTGAAAGAAAGTGTTACTGGCCCAAAGACTGAAATATGTGCACAGTTATACAAGGCGTTTTCCATTTTCATTGGATTTACCTACTGGAAACTTTTCGAAACAGTTTTACCAAGACTCGTACTCTGCGACAATTTTGGCATTGAAATCACACAATACTAATGAACAGTTATTTTTATGGAACGTTTCTGAGGAATGTTGTGAGGTTGTGCTTAAAAACGTCTCCTTCAACAGGCGTTACAGAGAGTGCAGGTGCATAAACATTAATCAACCTAATGGTACGAGTAATGCACTTCAGATTTAGAATCGAAAACCGTTCTCTCCCGCTGCTCCATGGTTATACTGCTTTTATTAGGCTTTTTCGCACTGCAAACTCAACGGCATGCAGTCTATGCTCATCAGAAACCCTTACTTTTGAAAATTGTGTAATTTCTTTCTGTTAGCATACCGGTGTCTCTTAACGGTGTCTCATGCTGGGCAGCCATGTTTACCTTCAGGCCTTTATAGCTCTTTGTTAATGACAGCCGATTTTCTTACGCTTCTGAAAATCAAGACTACTTCATATTATCCTTGAATCATGGACCGGACATTCCAGGGTCAAAGTATTGGAGTTGGCCTGTGTTGGTTAGTAATTCGGTTATACTTTTCGGTTGATTCCTAATCAACATAGAGACGAAATGGATAGCAGACAGTAATGGGACGGTATTCTATTGCTCAGTTCAGTTCAATTCAGTTCAGTTTGCACAGAACAGTATGTGGCTAACGAGCCAATCGAGCGTCCAGAATTTCTTTCGGTGGAAAGCTGCAGAGAAGCAACCACCACTGCCAACGCGTTCTTTCTTATTGTGATTTGGATATCCTCGACGATCGCGTCACCAAGGGATAAGCCAATCGAGCGTCCAGAATTTCCGTCTGTGGAGAGCTTCAAAGGAGCGCCCACCACTGCCAGAGTTGGTTCATTTTTCTCTGGTATCCTCGTCGTATGCGAAGGTACGTCCGATGTTTTCCAAACCGTCCTTTGGTCCCAGAATTTGTAGGTGCGACTGAGAAAAACGGAGACGGTTTCTCTTCACCAAGCCGGTGAGAGGTTAGCTATGGAAAATTGGTGCGTACATTTGAAACAATACATTTAAAACCAGGCATTATATAACAGGATTTTTTCAAATTGTGGTCAAGACCAAATAATTTCAAAATGAACAAAAAATGGACAATTCTGACGACAGACAACCTGTATATTCACGGGAAAAAGTCTGAAAAAAAACCAAGCCACAAGGCATCTAAACCCCTTTTGAATGCACCTATTGACGTGCAAGCTATTAGTTCCTCAGGCAGCTTGTTCTAGAAGCTTACCACTCTTTCACTGAAAAAGTGTTGCCTAAGATTCAGACGGCTGTGGTTTTTCTCGAGCTTCAATGTATGTCCTCTGGTTGAGAGGTTGATCGCACTAGAGAACAGGATTTGACAGCCCTCGTCTCCTAAGCCTTTCAGGATTTTGAAAGTTTCTATGAGGTCACCCCGTAGACGCCCACGCCGAAGAGAGAAGAGACCTAAAGAAATTAGACGTTCTTCGTAGGGTTTCCCAAACATACCTTTAACCCTTTTGGTAGCCATTCGTTGGACTCTTTGTAATAGTAATATGTCCTTTTGAAAGAAGGGGCTTCAGGCTTGCACGCAGTATTCTAAATGCGGCCTGACAATCGCCGTATATAAAGGGATAAAAACTTCCGGCGTTCTACATGTCAGAACGGATTTAAGCCTAAAGAGTTCTCCTCTAGCTCGTTGTGCAGCGGTGGCACACTGCGCAGCCCATTTGAAGTCCGCTGTTACGACTATACCCAAATCCTTAATCCTCTGAATAGATTGAAAGTCGATCCCACCGTTATTCGCAGTTACTGTATTTCTGTCGACTGCTGCAGACAACAGATGACATTTACTATAGTTCAGAGGAAGATCCCAATCCTGCGACCATTTAATGACCTTTTCAATATCTCTCAACAAATCACCGTGATCACTGGATCCGGTGAATTTGACATCATCAGCAAACATGTAGCAGGGACATGACAACTGCGATGCCAGATCATCGATGAAGATCAGAAAGAGTATTGGGCCTAATACTGAACCTTGTGGGACTCCACTGGTAACTGTTGCGAATTCAGAGGTAGTATCGCCTACACGGACCTGGAAGGATCTATCACGAAGAAAACTGGTTATCCAGTCGTGAAGCTTACCAGATATGCCTTTGGCCGAGAGCTTTATCCCTAGGAACCTGTGACTAACCGAGTCGAACGCCTTACTAAAGTCTAAGTAAAAGACCTCTACCCGTCCGCCTTCATCCAGTGTCTTAGAAACTCGATCTAAAAAGCATAAAAGATTTGAGAGACACGACCTTCCTTTAGGAAGGCCATGTTGAACCGTGCTTAATGATGAATTGTGCACGAGGTGGCTGCACAATCGATCCCTGATAAGTCTTTCCAAGGTTTTACATAAAACACTAGTCAAGCTTACCGGTCGGAAATTCTTAACTATGTTTGCGCAACCTCCCTTTGGAATGGGTACGACAATGGCTTTCTTCCAGTCATCCGGTAGGATGCCTTTGCAGAACGATTCGTTATATAACTCACATAGAGGCCCTGCTAGTACCGTAGATATTTCCTTTACAATTTTAGGATGTACATCGTCAGGTCCGGCGGATTTATTTCCGTCTAGATTCTTTAGGACACGTGCGACATCATCCGTGCAAAAAACTACTTCGCTTAGTGAGGCACCCATTTCCGTATTAAGAGTTGGGACTGAGTGAATCGCATCACCGCCATCCATTCTATGTACGCTACGAAAATAATCCAGCAAAGCTGCTGCCTTTTCGGGGTCATAATTGGCTTTCTGGCCATTGTCTAATATTAGGGTACCTATGTGCTCCCTTGTCTTACCCTTAGACTGAACATAACTATAATACTTCTTAGGGTACTTTTTAGCAGACTTCGCCATGTAAGTTTCGTAGCATCGCTTAAGCTTCCGTTGTAGCTTTACTGTGTTGTTCCTCGAAGCCTTATAGCACGACCAATTTCTATAGGTTAGTAAGGCTGTGTATCTCCGCCAGTGTCTGTCGCGCCCAATAATGTTGTGTCGCACCGCAGGAGTCCACCGAGGTGGCTTGTTCTTTAGCCGTATAGGTCGAAAAGGACAGTGAAGGTCTTGAAGACTTAAAATATTGCGCTTAATAACCGACCATTTACTTTCGATGTCATTGGTTTCAGAGTACCAGTCACATCGTAAAGCGGAAAGCCGCACAGCATTCCAGTCAACTCGATTTAGATTACGCCTGTATTTGACTGGTGGCTTATGAAAACAGAGAATTGCCTGGAATATTATGGTGACATGGTCACTTTTCCCTAAAGGTGAGTCGTAAGAGAGGTTTTGGACATCTTTAGGACCTTTAGACAAAAGAAGGTCCAGTGTAGATGGTGAATGTCCATCTCTGTACCTAGTTTTCTCACTTACGTGATGATGAAGCGCACTGGAGTTCATCCAATCGAGATATACCTGGGAAATTCTATCACAGGTTGTCTGAGTGTCCCAGTCAATATCCGGTAAGTTGAAGTCACCTATTAAATAGACTCGTGGGGCAGTTTTGAGCAACCTGGTGAGAAGTTTCCTAAGTTCCTGGTCCTCCTCCTCAGAAGCGCCGGGTGCCCTGTATAAGCAGCCTAACGCAAAAGAAAGCTTACCGTCTGTGACGATTGTCGAGACCAGCTGGATGCCGAAGGTGGCCATTTTGATTCCAGAGTCTTGGTATTTAATACCATGTTGTAGTAGTATTATAGCTCCTCCTCCGCGTCTACCATCTGGTCTATCCGATCTGATGGCTGTATATGTCGAAAGAAGATCAACTGGAATGATGTCTGCATCTTGAAGCCAGGTCTCTGATATACTTAGGATCCTAGATTTACTATTGGAGGCTTTCTGCATTAATTCCAGCCATTTACTACGCACGCTGCAAGCATTTGTGTATAGTATGCTCACAGCATTTCGATGTACCCCGCCTAATTTCGGACAACCCTCGGGCGCAAAACCCGAGGTATTACCAAGTTTTTTGGTATGTCCAAATTAGTGCTGTGTGGAGAATCTACGTCGCTGGAAGGTTGTGGCGTTGAGGTTCTTAATGCAGGAGCGTTGAGCGCATACGAAGCGAGGCTTTCGTTTGCTGCATCACAACTTAGCCAAGATTCGTCCCCTATATTTTCTACCAGCACTTGAGCGTTCTTGATTGAAATATCCGCTGTTGCGGAGTTATTCCATCGGCGCTTATCAGGGTTGCTCTTCGGTTTTGCTACTTTGCTACCCGAACGCTGGAACGCAAAATAATTTGCTGAAACTGGGCGGCTATCTGGCACCAATCTATACAAACGACTTGTATTGGTATGTATTTGGTTGCCTTTAGAGAGAAACAGGTCTCTGTCTCTCTGGTTTCTGAATTCCACCAAGATTGGCCTTGCTTGGTTTCCTTTCTTATACAGACCGATTCTGTGTACCCGAACTATCTGTAGATTGGGCTTAAGGTCTGCCAGACGCAGTAAATTTTGTACGCATTTGCAATCTAAACTGCGTCGTGCTTTAGCCTCCTGTATAAAAGGCTCTTGCTCGTTATGGATCAGAATGTTTCTTGTCCTGGTTTTCAAACTTTTCTCGGGAAAAGTGCCTTTTTTCTGCAACGCTCGCCATTTGCTGCGGATTGGAGACAATTGCGAGTTAATCGTCGCTAAATTACTGAGACGCGGCTCGGTTTTCTTAATTGTAAGGGAGCGCGGTAACTTTCGAGCTGGCTGGCTCTTTTTCTTACGCTGACTAACAACATTGTTGTTAGTTTTATCCTGACTTCTTTCCGCAGATTTTCGTACATCCGCCGGCGTATGCAAGATTGGTTTGTGCGTTGCTGCAACTCGCGCGTAAGATCTTTGTGTTGGTTCCTGCAATGTCGCGAGTAATTGGGAAACTTGTTTACGATAAACCTGCCGTGCAACTTCTTTGCATTCCATGCAGACAAATTCGAACCATGTATGGGCTGCATATATGGTGTAATGGTCTTTTGGAATACTAGAGCACCTTTGGTGCGCCCAGCGTCTGCATGTACAACACTCAATACCTTTGGCTACTTGCTTACCACAACCAGCCTTTAAGCATGGAAAAGTAATGTGAGCCATAATGAAGATATATGAAATAGATATTTATATCTCAGTAGTGCAGGTAATATAGATTGCAATTTCACAGATTTGGCAAAATATCGTAATATTTAATCAGAGCGTGAGAAATACAACCAAGTTGAACGTACCGCGCAAAAAATATTGACTGTGGGCTTCCCCCATTCATGCATGCTCATTAATTCGTAGTACGCAAAGTTTTCTTGTGGACAGCGTTCGCTAATTTTCAGTTGACTGACTACTACATTAAAGTCCCACGAAGGCAAGAGAAAACACACATGAAAATAAAGGTTGTATCATGATTGACACAAGATTACAACGGTGCGTATTGGCAGTCACATAGCATGCGCCAATGTGAAATATATTAATGTAAATAGTATATTGGGTTCAGTAAAGCACAATTATTACAATTTCTCCCGAAGCTCACATCTTGCCTGTGCAGTAAAGCGTAACTCTCACAATATTTTTTGACTTATATATAAGAACTTATTCACCCAATAGAACATTTTAGTATACCATCGCCTGTCATGTAACCTGAGATATCTGTGACAGCAAATCTATTTTAAAAGTTTAATTTGCGCAGGTTTGTTTTTGCCTGAGTCGACAATAGAACGTCCAATTTATTTTCGACGGTATACAACATTTAGTCCTGCGCAACTTAAACTTCTTCTTCTGAATCAAAAGCAGAAGGGATAAAATCCTGTTTAAGCTTCATCACAGTAATA
>JACCGJ010023335.1:0-17994 GCA_013407085.1 Atriophallophorus winterbourni
TTTAATCTGTGAAATGAAACTCAAATACGGATCATCAAACACATAATCATTTTGTGTATAAATGTCCATGGTCCGTTTAGAAACAAAATTGCATTTGCAACTCACGTGTGAAGCAAACATCGTAAAACCGTTTACATAAGAGTGCCGGATATGAGCGCCACACTATATTGATTGTTTTAAATTCTTTGGTACCCACTTTAGAGCTTCTACGCACTAATGATTGTATGACAAATTTTAAGGAGTATTAGTTTGAAAAATGAATAAAACAAGCACAATCAAAATGATTCATGACTGTGCCATCATTGCATTTGTAGATGGTTAAAACCCGTGGACTGAAACAAGAAAATATTATTTGCAGGCATTCCAGTCACACATTCACAGCCTGAGTCCACGACTGACTACGTTTAGTTTGTACTCAGCAGCTAGGAACAGTACGATGGGATACGGCGCGCCTATACACATTGAAGAAACGGTAAACATAAGCCAATGTCGGATAAAATTGGCACGAACATCCCCTTTATGATAGGTCCCCAACCAGCTTTATTGATGTTAAATCCATGGTCTTAAACAAAAATTCTTATTTACATACATTCATCTGGCGCACTCACGAAGATCTGATCTGTGCAGCTCGCATTCTTCAGTTCGGCAGTACAATCAACCATATACGGGGAAATAAAATTTATCAAGGGAACAATTTTTATTGAAATTGTGGTAGCACTTCCATGTAAGAAATCTAAATACAAAATCCTCATATTCATTAACACGTGCATAAGGAAGATTCTATTATCATTAATGAAAGTTGGATCTCATCATGTTGAGCACTTGAATTTTTAATCCACGAACACACAAACAAACACATATAGTTATTCGCAATTTGCACGGATGATCAATAAGAAATAATTTGAGTTCACCGCAAATATTCTACACCAATGAATGTTGTATTGAAATAATTTAGTCGCGAATCATGAATCACCTGACGTTACAAACACAAGATTCACCTCAGATGACCTGTGTAGTATTTCGAATACTTTTCAGCATAAACGGCTAACTATATTCATATTGTTATAGATTTATATCGAATTACATTAATACGAAAGGTTTTGACTCTTTTAATACGAAGCATTACTTTCCTTTTTTGACAGATGCCCAAGAGAATAAGCAGCACCGTAAGTGTTACTTAACTCCAGAGAATGTTGAAGGTGTTTTACTTTGTAAAGTGTTGCATACTACGGGTGATGACCCATTTGAGATATCATCACTGTTCATCATAGATTGTGTGTGTGGAATCAAATATGTATCTTCTTGTAAAGACTTTTTTAGAAGTAAGCATGTTTCAAGCTCACATTTTAATTGATGAAGTTGCGTGGATAAATAAAGAACGATCGGCAACACGTGTGAAAACGGGTTTGATAGAGTGAACGTGTTGATCCAGTCTAGAGCAGTAAGATGTAGATCTAACTTCGCCGGTAGTGCGTTTTTCAAGTAACATTCCCCTCACGCGGGCTCAGTATGGTGCAAAAAACAAACTCTTCGGAAAAACATTCAATGCCTTCATTAACGGTGTTTTAAATACCGAGAAGTACAATTGAAATGCATTTAGATCATTGTTATTCTGAACAAGTGGTGAAGGCAGCATTCAACTGACGATGGGAACGTTCAACTGATCCATAAGCTGCAGGAAGGTGTGGTGTAATACATAAAAGAATAATGCGAATTGCGAACCTCTGAAAGTAACGTTGAGGAAATGTACTGAAATATGCACTGATGTGTAAGTGGAGTTTGTTCATCCGGCAAGTTACAAAAAGTATTAGCCATTGACGATAGACGATTTGCACATTTTGCCAGATGAAACGATCTGCTATGCGTTTTGTTTATACGATCAAGCAAATGCACAGGTTCGACTGTCCATGGAAGTAATCAAACAAATCCGGCGAAATATTTGAGTGATGGTTTATCACAGTGGTCCATACATCTAAGTGGTTCTTGATATCACAATTGGGCAGCGGCCAAAGGGCATATTTAAGTAACTTATTTTCGACCATTTCAGAAACTTCAATGTGGCTTTCTCGAGGACTGGCCAGTGCGGTCGCCATCGATATGCTAAATATCTGTGGTGAACTACCAATGAATCGAGTTGACGAATTTCAAAATTTCAAACTGAATAAACCGAATAAACCAGGCTTGTGGGTTATCATGGTGAGATGCTGGGGTATGGCAGTCAAAAACGTTCACTTGCGAATCAGTTAATTCAAACGATGTTATGTCAAAATTGCAAAACAATGGGATTTCTGAGCGACAAATTTCAAACAGGTTCACCAATTATCTAGTGGATAAGTCCAAAATTTAACAGACAAATGTTACAGTACAAAGGAAAGAACTCCCGGGGCTTGAACATTCAATAACTGATGCAATTATCTACACAAGGGTATTCCAACTCCGAACTCCAGTGCCTCGCGTTGATCGGTGATGGTAATTCACGAAGCTGAAAAATGCGGCAACACGTTATGTTTGCCGTTAACAGTCGTGAATCAAAAATACCCAACAATACATCACCAGCGAACAAAGGAAAATGAGTACGCGCGCGGAAATAGTATATTGTGTAATATTCATTGATTGAAACAAGCATCAATAGAAGTGAAAATAAATTTGAAAAGAAAGTGCAATTACGAATTGATTCATATCGTGAATTGGATATATCATAGTGTGTCATAATACATAACATCAAACACCTGCACAAACAAATCTATGTAAAATTTAGATGTCGTTGTAAAATGAAACTATCAGATACAACTCGTGATTAGCGCTCGATTCTCCCTCGTATTTCAGCTCCGAACACATCTTATTCCGTTTCTTGTACTTAATCTAATTAATGTCATGTTACATTATTTACAGCTACTCCACCGCCATCACGTAAGTCAGCATGAAATCTTATCGTACGATGGACATTGTGTGAAACGAGAACGTTCAATTTCAATCGAATATTACTATTTTATCGTATGCGAAAAATTTGAGAGTGTTGTTTCAGAGATCACCAAGACATAATTGTTGTTCGTACACACACTGCCTAAATGGATCGGTGGCCATGTTCACCCAGGGTATCCGACTGAGAGTACATAAATGTTAGGGTTACTGATGTTTTGAAAATGATTGTCGCCAATCTTGACAATAAGTGGATTATTCTAAGCGTCTGACAGAATTACTCTGTTGTTTGTTTTAACAGTATTTGCACGAACATATCTTAACGGTAGCATCCCAATAAAATTTGATATAAAATCCGTTAAAATTCGAAGCAGGAAATGATTATTTGTAACAACAAAAAAACAAATAGCAGCATTTTAACTATGGTATCTTGAACAATCGCAATTTTGCTCGGAAGACAAATTTGATAATATATACGGAGCGTGAGTGCTAACTGTTCTAACGAATGTCAGTGTAACCTGGACAATCTGCCTAAGACAAACATCACAAGTTGCTCCAAACTGCAGTTCCCAACTCACACCAATCACAGTTATCGATTTACATGATAGTGCATCCATCCTCCTGTCCATCCATCCATCCATCCATTCACCCATCCATCCATACATTTATCCATCCTTCCATCCATCCATCCATCCATCCGTCGATCCATCCATCCATCCATCCATCCATCCATCCATCCATCCATCCATCCATCCATCCATCCATCCATCCAACCATCCATCCATCCATCCATCCGTCCATCCATACTAATGTGACAGCCCTGAATTCGCGTTTTCTATTTTGTTTATGCCGGAAGTTTTACAAGGAGTTCCATTTACGTGAAATGAATCCTATCGTGGTCCTGTCGTTGCGCGAACCGAAAAGAAATAGTGGTGTTGATGAAATATACAGTAGTGGTGACGTTATGATTTAGTGATTGCTCACTTTGATGAATGTTTCACTGGGCTATCATAAAGCAATCAATGAATTGTGGATATCAACATAGTCTGAAACACTTGTCAATTTTTAATCAGACGTTATAAATAACGCGGTGTAATTCATATTGATCATATGATTGCCAAAATGTTGAGCCAACTGTTTTGTGTTCGAAATATATTTCTGAGTAAAAGGCTGCAGGTTCTTTTCACATTAGAGATTATACGTATCCTGATCCTGTCGTTGCGCGAATCGGAACGAAATAGTGCTGTGGATGAAAAATAAATAGAAGTTGATTAAAGTTGCTTCGAATATCCTCACTGCTTTGGGTAATCAAACTTAGGACCAGTAATCTTGTCAGGCTTGAATCGAACCAACTCAAAAATTAAAGCCTGCATTCTGTATCAACAAAACAATTAGTTTCTAGAGATAAATACCTGTCAGTTACTGAAATTACTATCCCGAAATCAAGGAAACCTAAAACCAAATGTTTCGTATTATTTTGAATTATCTGTTCCCAGAAGATCGTGTTTCTTCCACCTTCCGACGTCAAATACAAAATATCCCGGAATACATAAATAACAAATATTTTTTAAAAACCTAAAATATCCGTTTTCATCCGTTTGATTCTATTATATTGTGTAACAAAATCTGATTTACTGAATGGTCTGTATTGATCCACGGAATCTCTGACTAACACATAAAATTGTTCGCAAGTTTCACGGAAGATTACCATACACAGTGTTTATAACGACAACTTTCAATTACAATTGGATATTAATTTTTATCGTAAGTGGAAGATGTGAACGTCTTGTTTCAGAGACCATACTGGTAGAATTCGTAGTTAGTAATGCCCATATAGTATATTGGAATTAGAGTTCACAGATTTTAGAGTTGGAGATGTTTCGAAATTGATTCTCGCTAATGCTGACAATATGTTGTTTAATTTGAGCGTCTTACAGGCATCACTCGGTGGTTTTGTTTTATCATGACTAAGGCAAACAAATCTCAACAGCGCATCCAATTATAATATCCGCGCATTCAAATGAAACAGAGACTGACAGAAGCTTATTCATCTCTATCTAAATGGAGTTATTGCTCCCAACGCTGTTCGAAAACCACACCATATACAGTTATCGGTCGCCCAGATAGTGCCCGAGAAATTGTTCATCTGAAATGGAACTGTTCCATTATTCGATACGCTAAAGAGCATGGAAGCTGCCTGCTAATTTGATGTGCATCCATGTTTGACGTCGGTAGACTGAATCCGAACATAATTCATGCAACGTTTCCATGTCTAAAGTAATACTTTTCGTATCTGAGTATAAATATCAGTTTTATTATTTAATATGGACACTCAATTTATATCTAGTTTCAAATTCATGAACGCGAACATATTAAGAAGTTACTAATAAGCATTCTAGCGGGACGAAAGTTAGCAGCACAGTCCGGATTTGTATTGACAGGTCATTCAATTTAATCGAGCGTCAACTGACAAACATTGCGCTCGGTTTCTCCCCGAGGTCTCTCTGACCAGCTCTCCTAACGTACACCCACGAGTCAGACGACAAAAGAGAAAGCCGAGTGGAGAGAAACTTTTAATACCAACAAGGAATATATGGGTAAATCGAAAAACCACACCACTGATCCCGATGCATGACAGTCCGGGTTGTCACTTCGGTCTGATATATCAGTCGATTTCATGAAAACCGTTACATGTCAAACCCTAGACTTGCAGGTCTTGTTTGTTAGACCTTAGCAGATTTGATCTCGTTCGATTGCGGCTAACGTGTTCTATCTGTTAATGTTTTTAAAATGCTGTTGCTTCAACCGAAATATTATGAGTTCGCATTTGTCATTTTCCAACTGTTGGGCACTGCTTGCTCTTGTGATGCGTCGGACGTTGAAGTTCCGCATATCGTTCTGAACCACTAGATTTGCTCATATCGATAATGCAATTTCCGCAGTCACAAAATGCTGCCTTAATATTTCATGAACGAATATCTTGATTTACACAATCGAAATTGGGTTATGTACTTGTGATCGAACACTTTTTTGTCAAAATACCCGATAGTGCCCTACAAGCTCACTGATTTTAATAGTCCTCTAATCTTCCAATGCAAACCAATCCCGATCGTTCAGCATGTGCCAGTCTAATGCAGACAAAACGAACCCGGTTCCGGGGAGTCTTTTTAGTTGAAGTGCTTGCAGAGATGTGTTATGCAATAATATATATCTAATGATGTTTGCCATCAAACATTTTTGAAACAAACTGATTTATTGCCTATCATATTTTAACAGCACGTCCTGAAACACCAGGTATGTTGGACTATGAACGTCTGACTATAATGTGCCAGCCCACTAGTTTACTTTTCTGCCAATCTTCAGTTTATTGCGAAATTTCCGCAACTGGTTTCTGACAGTTTGCTTTCGTCATACGTATTCAAGTACAACGGTTTTCTATTAAACAACGTTCGTCTTCTGAATGGATTCTAACCATAAAATAAATGTTCAAATACAATAACATGAATATTCATTGATAATAAAAATACTATATTAACATGTATTAACAATTATTACATCAATACTAATAAATCAATTACTGGTCATACAAATATCCGATTTGAAAGAAAGACGCGTTTCCCGTGTAAATGAATGTTTTATAATGAAAATAATTGATCTATACAAACAATTGATGAAATACGTAACTTAGTCGTTGTGAGTTTGATGATCCACTGACGAAATTAACACTGTCATTGAAAAATAGATCAAGACTCAAACACTAAATGGCGAGCAAGCAGAGATACGAAAGAATGCCTGAATTCTCTATTATTCAAATATATAGCGATATCCTTACTATGCGTTTGAAGTTCTTGAGGACTGATTAATGTGGGTGTCAATTATCGGGATACATGACTCTGATCAATCTATCAAATTCAATGATGTGCCGATCCAAAATCATTTATCGAATTGAAACGGTGTGAGAATCTAGTCACTCGCATAATCTTCTTTAGCCTGTTTCAATTGAAAAGGAATTCATTTTGAAAAAGAAGGGGATACATTTCTGAGGATTCATAATGCGAGGATGGAACACTGTAAGTTGAACAGAGGCAGTCTATCCAGAACCAATCAGGTACATGAAGATTCTCGTTGAGTCAATGTGATAAAATGTTCTAAAGATGGTTGCACTAACTGCAACTCTTCGATAGTAAACATCACGGTAAACGGTACAGACTTGTTTGACAAATCGGGTGGATCCTATCATGATATGAACACTACAAACTTTATTGATTGCTTATATACAAACACACAAAGTCTCTCTAGCAAATTGTAGAACCAAACAGCTTACACCCCGTCATTACTCATAAAAAACACAATTAAGTGCATCTTTATTAGCACCACACTATATTGATCGTTTCATATTGTTCACCAACCAATTTGTAGTTTAGTCCCACTAATGGTTGCATGATGAAACCTGAGAAGGATTTAATCAAGAAGGTTTGAATTTCGTTATTTTCTGATGGCTTATACAGACACCATCAGCATGATTGATTACGATGCCAACATAAAATCTGTAGACGTTTAAACCGTGAAGTTAAAAAAAACAATATTTAATGGATTTTAGTCACACATTTGCATATAAGCTGTACCGCTGATTTCGATTCGTTTGCACTAATCAGGCAAGAACAATACGAGAGACACTGCATGTCTAGATACATTGCAGAAACAGTAAACATGTCAAGCTTGGCTATATTTTGAAAGAACAACCTGTTTAATGACAATATATAATAATGCTCAATACATCCACTTTAAAAATGTCTTATTCGGGAACATTTCTCTCTGGAACACACCACAATCTTTTCTCTGATGCTAGCATTCATCAGTTCGGGACAGAACGATCAATCCGATTTGATGAGATGAAAATCTTTTTCGGAAACACTTTTATTAAAATTGTGGTAGCCTTTCCTTATAAGGAATCTGAATTCAGAAGTCTATATTCATCAAAAAGCATAAAAGCAAGAAGCTATCCTTATTCATCAAAGTTGGATCTCATTGGTTAGATTGGTTGAATTTTGAATCCAAGAACTCTTTGATACACATACAATTATACGCAAGTTAAAGGGATGTTAAACAAAAATTATGTGCTCCAACGATAAATCTTCCACATCAATGTATGTAGCATTTTTATAACTAAAATGAGGATGACAACTTAGATACAAATTCATAAAGATACGCATGACGTTACGAACACAAGATTCACTTGTCATGAGATATATAGTATTTTGAATGCTTTCCAGTTTGAAGAGCTAATGGTTTTCTGAGTGTAATAGATTTGTTATCGAATCACAGGATGAGTGAAGTTTGATTGTTTGTTGATTTGGAGCAGTTGAGGTATCTTAAACTGCATGGATTATGAAATACTTGTTATGATGTGTCATACTACGCAATATCAAAAATGTATGACTGCACAAACAAAAACTCGGTGAAAATGTAATATCGATGTAAAGTAAAACTTTCAGACACAACTTATGATTAGCGCTTGATGCTCCATAGTATTTGAGTTCAAATGCACCACTAAAGATCGGGAAACATTTTATTCTGTTTCTCGTACTTTATCTGATTACTGTCATATTACATTATTTGCAGGTAAACAGGATGAAAAATGTGAGTTGCGATGCAATCTTACCATTGCACGGAATTTGCGAAAAACTGAATGTTCGATTTCGAGAAAATATTAATTTAGATCGTAAATGGAAGACTTAAACAATAAGTTTATGTTGTCATTCGTACACACACTGCCTAAATACATCTTTATAATGCCCACCTGGGATATTGGACATAGATTTCTCAATTTTCCACTTTGTAGATGTTTTAAAATTCATTTTTTACAATGCTGACAATATGTTGGCTAATGTGAACGTCTTACAGGCATCACACTTTGGTTATGCATCAACAGCAGTATCCAATTATAAATCAATACATTATTCGTCAAGATTCGATGAATAAGAAGATTTGTCGAGACAGCATAATATGAAAACAAATATGAACATTAAGGCTGATCAAGAGTATGTATCAACTCCTATCATTTCCGTTAAAAACTGTCAGGTTGACCTATCATATCATGTCACATTTCTATCTTGAAACATTGCGAATAACCTCCAGCTAGCCACGGAGATTGATGAACGGATTGGCAAACCGACTTGTAACTTGTCCCTTTTGAAATCTGGTAACTGAAACAACCGCAATTCGGATGTTAGGACAAAGATGTTAGTAAACAGCGCGCGAGTACTAAATGATCGAATGCATGTAAAATAAATCTAGACCATCCGTGCAAGACACATATGAAAGCTTAATCATCTATATTTATATCGAGATATTGCTCCTAACGCTGTTCGAAAATCACAACATCTACACTTATCAATCGACCAGATAGTGCCGCAAAGTCTGTTCCTCACAAATCGAACTGTTATATTATGCGATACGCCAAAGAAGACGTAAGCACCAGCTAATGTGATGTGAATCTAGTGTTGACGACGGTTGACTGATGCTAGAAACAATTGATGTAATTTCTCCATGTCTAGATCAATACTATTCGCAACTGAGTACAGGGAAATTTCATATGGTCACTGAATTTATTTCTCGATTCTAATTTATAAACGCGAAAATACCAAGAAGTTGTGGACAAGCAATTTATCGGGCATGAGGAGAACAGCCAAATCCGGAATTGCTTCCGTCAGGTAATTCAATATCCTCGATCGGCATCTGACGAATATTGCGTTCGGTTTATTGCCGAGGTTTATCGCAACAGGTCTACTGAAGTACACCCAAGAGTCCAATAACACATTAGAAAGCCGAGTGGACGAATACGTTTATTACATACAAGACCTGTTAGGCAAAACCACATAACCACAGCACTGATCCAAAAGCGTGTCTGTCCGGGTTGTCACTTCGGGCTGATTTATTAGTCGATTTCTTAACAACCGGTACAGATCAAGCCCTCTCCTCACAGGTCTCGTTTGGTAGGCCTTACCGAATTTGAAATCGTTTGATTGCGGCTGACGTTTTTCATATGTTCATGTATCAAAATTTCTGTTGCTTTAACCGAAATATTATGAGTTCGAATTGTCTTCTTCCAACTTTTTGTCGCTGTTCGCTGTTATGTTGTGTCGAAAGTGTGGGTTTTAAATATCATTCAGCAGCGCTAGATTAGCGGTCATCAATTATGCACAATTCACCGTCACGAGAAGCTACCACAACATTCCATGAACAAATATCTTCATTTGACTCCATCTACATGTGATTATATATGTGTAATCAAATAGTTTGTTCTTGCCAAAGTACCCAACAGTGGCTTACAAGCTCACTGATTTTCACAGTCTTATAATATGTCAAAAGAAGCTAATCTCAATGCTATAGCGTGTATCAGTCGAATGCAAACAAAACTGACCGGGTTGCAGGAGGTTTTTGGTTAAAATGCATGCAAATACGACTTATTCAATAACAAATAGCTAATTATGTTTGCCAAAAAACATTTTCGAAACAAACAAACAAACCATTCATGTCACTTAAACCACAAAAACAGTGAGAGTGTAATGTTTGCAATTTTCACAGGACATTCTCATAAATTGTAAAACAACAATTGATTTCATTAATTGTTGATAGATCATAATGCAATCATTATCAAACAAAATATGCATTAATCAATCAATAACCATTAATTGTTTTGTTATAACTTCACAAATATGTTTTCGGTTTGATTCTATTATGTTGTGTAACAACAATTTATTTAATTGATTGTTGGAAAGTTATAAATGAATTATTGTCAAATAATTTTAAATAACTTATATTTAATTACTGACAATTAGGCTCTGTGAAACGGAACACTAAGTCGGAGCACCAAACACAAAATCATTTCCTGTCATTGCATTTGTAACTCACGTATGAAGCAAAGAGCGTAAACCGTTTGCATAACATTGGCGGAAATGAGCGGCTCACTATATTGGTGGTTTCAAATTCTTCGCCTTCCACTTTGCAGTTTATTTCCACTAACGTTTGGATGATTAAAGTGAAGGAGGATTTGATAAAGAAGATTTGTATCTGTAATTAGCTGAAGTTTAAGACAGGCAATATGAACATGATTGATGAACTTGCCAATAATACATGTGTAGATGGTCAAACACCGTGAAATGACACAAAAATCATCATTTTCAGACATTGCGGTGATATATTCACACACAGAGACAAACACTCTGCGATCGATTTCGTGGGTTAAGTGATTTGGAACAACCAGTTTAATACAGTTCCGAAATAGATGTAACGTGGTTGAATCCATTGTCTTCAACAATAATTGTTATTTGCGTACATTTAGCTAACGCACAAACCGCGAATTGTTCTGTGCTCCTCGAATTAATCAGATTTGAGGAGTTAAATATTTTTCTCGGGAACAGTGCTATTGAGTTCGTGGCAGCCATTCCGAGTAAGAAATCAGAATTACTGAATAATATAAATTAATTCACGCACTTTCAGACAAACACATAAAAAGCCCTCTTGATTGAACCGTAGTATTATTACTTCGCATTTGTTATCTTCCAACTTTTTGGCACTGCTAGCTCTTGTGCTGTGTCTAGGGTTGAGTTCCCATATCATTAAAAAGCCATAGATCATCGCTCATCAATAGCTATTTATAAACGCCATCCAACGTTTTCGAAACAAACTTATTTATCGTGTATTATTTTTTAACAGCACCTACTGCAAAACCAGGTATGTTTGACCCTAAATATTTGGAAAATATGTGGTAGCCCTAAATTAGCGTTTTATACGGATCTATTGTTTCCACCAGAATTTCCACAACGGGTTTCACGTACACCAAATGATAAGTACCGTGATTTCATTGCTAAGCCATTCGAAACGAAATATTGATGAGGATATATAATACAGAGCGTTTTATGGATAGGCGGATGCTGGGTTACGACAGTCCAGTATAGTGATTAAATAATTCCGGCGGAATATTCGCGGGATGAAAGGCCTCGGTTTACTTGGCATTGCAATCAAACAGCGCCAAAAGTTCAAATTTGAGTGACTTGTTTGCGACGATTTCAGGAAATTCAGTGCCGCTTTCTTGATGACTGGCCAACACGGTCGACATCGATATGTTTAATATCTGTGGTGAACTGCGCAGAGAAGTCTATTTGACGACTTTCCGTTGGAAAAAAACCGTCTGTCGTAGAAAAGAACGTATTAACGATTGGCTTGTGATCCGTTAACACAATTAAGCTGCGTCTTTCGAGTAGGTAACTGATGTGTTTAATAGCTAACTAGGTAAATAACGAAACATTTGCGATCAAAAGTGCTATAGTCAGTCTGTGCGGGTTGCAAATTTCGTAAGAAAAATACACGTGAGAATGTCTGAGTTTTCTAGTTGGAAAATAGGGGGCGAGATCATGGTTTGAACTCCTTGATGACCGGATATAGTGAAATATGGGTATTACGTCCTGGCTTCATATGCGTAAACACTTTTACGTCTCCAAATACAATGCACTCTGGATTTGCCCTCTCGTGTTATAACTTACCGGATAGTGTACATCTCTGTGAGCTATGCTGGAGAGATTGTTCCTCACGAATCGGAATGCGTCAACATTGTTCTCCATTCATTTTTGTAATCTATTTGGCCATCTCTGATCGCGTACATCTACGAGTCATACAACACAAAAGATAGCCGTATGGCCAAATGCGTTTAATAAACACCATACCAATAACAAAACACACGTCTATCCTATACGGGCAAACCAAACCTTCACAAAACGGAGCCAGAATATTGTTTGTCCGGGTTATGACTTGCTTCACAGTTCTCGTTAGGTCGACCTCAGAGTATTGGATTCCGTTTGTTTGCACATGACGTTCATCGTCTGTTCATGTTTCCGAAAATGCTATTGCTTCCACAGAAATATTTTGAGTTTGTGTTAGTGATCTCCAAACGATTTTGCGCTGATTGACCTTGTGTTGCGTCTGAAGGCGGATGTATGCAATTCAATTTAATTCCATTCCATTTTAATGGTCTAAAAAGCATATAGCTTAACAAAAAACCACAGAAAAATATGACAACAACGAATAAAATAACAAGCAAGAATGGGATTAGATTGTTTACTGGGCAGTTTAGATATCAAGTAAAATTCCAAGGGCAGAAATTGTTTTTGATTGGTGGGATAACAAATGTATGTGTATGGTGTTAAGATGTATAGATTTCTTCGATGCACGGGTTCGGAGTCGAATAGGTATCAAGGCTTCTCTTGAAAGTTTGCTGGTTTGGTGAGTTCACAACATTATCTGGCAGATTGTTCCAAGTGAAACAAACTCGCTGGGCAAAAAATGTCGTCTGCAGTTTAGTCTCGAGTGAGAGAAAGTTAGAGTAGATGTGTGAGCTCTTGTTTTATGCGAACTCCGTAGATTCAATATGAATTGTAGAGGGTGATTTTCACTATTCTGGGATTCAACGATAGTAGAGTTCCCAGCGCCTCTTCTTTGTTGATGGTTATTGTGTCCAATGGTAGATGATGCGTATATACACGCTTTCCTTTGGACAAAATACTGTAGAATAATAATTTACCAAAACATTCGCGGTGTCAGCTGCATTTGTGATCATTACAGCGGGCGTCCGCAAGGCGGCAACTCCTGATTTCACTGAACACTGCTTGTTCACAATCTGGTAAAGAAGCTTGGGATTCCGTTCCATTTTTGACATTATGACAGCTTCATACTGTATTTTCTTTCCAGCAATAAGTTAAATGACCTGGTTTCTTAGTTTTCTAAAGGTCTCCCATGTGTCATCGGTGGTTAACCGGCGATGGTTTATCCAAGCCATATTTCGCAGTTTATTCCGTTTCCGAGTGTGACTGCGGATTTTTAATTCGAATGCATTTCGACACTGTTTTGGTACGAATGCGGAGTTTGAGTTGATTCCCGGTTTAGCTTGGTCAAAATGCTACACCACTGCTCTTTTACTCCTATGCCTTCAATTTGCAAATTGTTGATCAAACTTGGGGCGTTTGATAATTTAGATAGGAATATTTTTCTGATGAATTTTGTTCTATCGTTTCCTCGCTCTGCCAGACATAGGTAAATGAAATTCAAAACCAAATGGTCGCTTGAACCTAGCGAACAATCGTATGTAATGCTTCCGACGGAGTCCTCTTCAGGTGTCAAGATAAGATCGAGCCTTGAAGGCATATTCCTCCTTCTTTATCTTGTATTGCTTTCAACGTGATTATTTAAAAGAATTTCGTAAACATGTGCTAGAAGATGACAGCAGTGGAGGTCTGAGAAATGTTGTTCGTCTTCAGCAAATAAGGTAGATTGAAGTCTCCTATGATCAAGATTCTGGTATGATATCTCGAGGCAATCGAGCATAGCTTGTCGAATAGATTCGTATTATACAACTCTGGGGCTGCTGGTGGGCGATAAATCACGCCGATTGTTCAACCATCGCCTGTAGTCGTTGTCAACAAACACCATAGCGTGTCTTTAATCACCAAGTCGTAATCCGTCAGTTCTTCCCACTTGAGTCTCTGATTTTAATAGAGTGCCACACCTCCTTCACGTGACGCACGGCTTAGGCGGAGCAGTGACATGCCAGCAATCTCTTACTCACAATCGTTAATTTCCGGGCTCAGCCATGTTTTGATAATGATAATTAGCTGAGGTCGTTTAGTCTCGAACCGAGCGACAAAAATTTTGTTAATCAAACTTCGGACATTGGTATAGAAGCATCCAATAACAGTTTTGGTATGGATGGTGTCGTGTGATGGCTCAATCTGAGACAACAGTCATTGTCACGCCAACTCTGGAAGAGTCGGCACTGTTCTGTTTTTTGATAAGTTAAGAAGCATATCGGTCGTTTCAGGTTGGGCCGCGCAAATCGGGTATTCTTTTTAGCAAAAAAAGATTTCTTCATCTGGCTTCAGTCTACTCTCGAGAGTCATTTGGGGTGGCTTTGCGTTCGATTGCTCTATTTGTGTCCCAGCTGGAGATTTATTCCTTGGTTCAGTTGATAGGGCTTCATCAATCCAGACAGTATTTGATGCAGAATGGGCTGCATTCATATGAGTGTTTATGTGATCGCTAAGGATTACACCTTTTGGGATTTTGTGTTTCAAGCTTTTTCAGTTAGAACGGCACTTGTTCCAAATTCATCCTAGTCATGTTCTCAAATATTTTGATGCGCATCAATTCACCTCTAACAAATGTTCTGCATGTCTTTTTCTGGCAACGGAATATCATTAAAATGTTGGATTCATGTCAATGACTTGTATAATGACATTTTTTATTGAATGTATACTTCAACTTTTTACGATTTCACTCCATCTGATGCGTGAAATTCACTACTCATTAGTATTCATCTCAACGTGTCTAACCTGAATTGAACTAAATCGAACATCATAGCATGACTTTCGCATCACGGAGATATATGATATACGTGTCATATATTCCATACATTCTTTTAACCCAATAACTTAAATGTGAGAAATGTTTTCCACATAAATTTGATTGTGTATCTTTGATATTTATATCACAATATTAAAAAAAACCTAAAACCAAATATTTCTTATTTCTTTGAACAGCTGATGCCGATCAAATTTGTATGTTTCACATCTACGAATTAAATTACAAAATATCTCGGAATACATAAATAACAATAAATGTTTTTTTTTATAAATTCACAAAACTGTTTTCGTCGGTTTGCTTCCATTTATTTGTATATCAACAAATACTTTAATTGATTGTTGGGCGATTATAACGGCATTATTGTCAAATGATTTCTTTATTACTGACATTTTTGTTCTGTGAAATGAAACTCAATTGCGGATCATCAAACACATAATCATTTTGTGTATAAAGGTCCATGGTCTGTTCAGAAACAAAATTGCATTTGCAACTCACGTGTGAGGCAAACATCGTCAAACTGTTAACATAAGAATGCTGTATATGAGAGCCAAACTATATTAATCGTTTAAGATTTTTCGGCACTCACTTCACAGCTTCCAAGCACTAATGTTCGTATGATAAATTGTAAATGGTATATTTTGAAAAAAATGTTTAAAACAGGCACAATCAATATGATTGATGACTGTGCCATCATTACGTTTGTAGATGGTTAAAACCCGTAGACTGAAACGAAAAATATTTACAGGCATTTCTGTCACACATTCACAGCCTGACTTCACGACTGATTCCGTTTAGTTTTTACTCATCAGCCAGGAACAGTACGATGGGATACGGCGCGCTTAGAATCATTGAGGAAACGGTAAACATAAGCCAATGCCGGATAAATTTGTCAAGAACATCCCCTTTTTGATAGGTACCCAGCCAGCTTTAGTGAGGTTAAATCCATTTTCTTTAACAGAAATTCTTATTTGCATACATTCATCTGGCGCACTCACGAACATCTGTTCTGTGCTGCTCGCATTCTTCAGTTAGGCAGTACAATCAACCATATTCGGGGAGATAAAAATGTATCACAGGAACAATTATTATTGAAATTTTGGTAGCACTTCCATGTATGAAACCTAAATACAGAATCCTTATATTCATCAACACGTGAATAAGGAAGATTCTATTATCATCAATCAAAGTTGGATCTCATCATGTTGAGCATTTGAATTTTTAATCCAAGAACACACAAACAAACACATATAGTTATTCGCAATTTGCACGGATGATCAATAAAAATAATTTGGGTTCACCGCAAATATTCTACACCAATGGAAGTTGTATTGAAATAATTAAGTCGCGAATCATGAATCACCTGACGTTGAAAACAAGATTCACCTGAGATGAGCTGTGTAGTATTTCGAATACTTTTCAGCATAAACGGCTAACTATTATCATATGGTTATAGATTTATATCGAATTACATTAATATTAAAAAAATTTGACTCTTTTAATACGAAGCATTACTTACCTTTTTTGACAGATGCCCAAGTGAATAGGGAGCACCTTAAGTGTGAGTTAACTCCAGAGAATGTTGAACTCTCACACGTATTCGCGAACATGTTTTAATATGAATATTGGAGTCCTTTACACATAATCAATGGAAACGGACGTTTTTGTAGATTTTGATCATGTGAGGTATCTTAAAATAGATATGGCATAACACAGTTATCATGTTGTGTCATATTGGATATTATCTAACGGCTACGGAATGTAAAAAAAATCTGTCTAAATAAATTGATGGCGATGTAACATAACTATCCAGAAACTACTCATTAGTAACGGATTATTTTTGAATTGTCAATTTCTTATTCAGACCACGGCTGTATTTTCACTCGAAGTTAAGCTCTATACTATATACTTATTATCAGGTTGAATCTTTTTATGTTTCTCCAGCTTCATATAATTACTGTCATATTATATTATTGGAATGTAAAAAAGAGAGACAATGTAAGTCGCCATGGAATCTTAGGAAGGCACGGATATTGTGTGAAACGAGAACGTTTCATTTCAATGGAATATTATTTTTCATCGTAAATAGAAGATTTGAACGTGTTGTTTCAGAGATCACTAAGGTATAATTGTTGTTCGTACACACACTGCCTAAATGGATCGGTGGCCATGTTCACCTAGGATATCCTACTGAGAGTACATAAATGTTAGTTTTGGTGATGTTTTGAAATTGATTCTCGCCAATCTTGACAATAAGTGGTTTATTCTGAGCGTCTGACAGAAATACTCTGTTGTTGTGTTTTAACAGTATTCGCACGAACATATCTTAACTGTAGCATATCAATAAAATTTGATATAAAATCCGTTAAAATTCGAAGCAGGAAATGATTATTTGTAGCAACATAATAAGAACAAACAAATAGCAGCATTTCAACTATGGTATTTTGAACAACTGCAATTTTGCTCTGAAGACAAAGACGATGGTATTCGTAGCGTGAGTGCTAATTGCTCTAACGGATGTCAGTGTAACCTGGACGATCTGCCTAAGTCAAATATCAAAAATTGCTCCGAACAGCAGTTCCTAACTCACACCAATCACAGTAACATGATAGTGCATCCATCAATACATCAATCAATCTGACATCCATCTATCCATCCAGCCAT
>JACCGJ010023337.1:0-14710 GCA_013407085.1 Atriophallophorus winterbourni
GATTTACGGTCAACTGCGTTTACGTCACACGTTATTTTCCCCCATCAGACGGTGAAAGGTGCTCCATTGAATTTTCGGTTTCCTGAATGTTCTTATTCAGGACAGATTACATACAGTTTCTCTGATCCTGTTTTTTCATTGGCCATAAACCCATCAATGGTCGAGCAGCCTCATATGTTCTTATTTATGGTTCACTACCTCTCCCCTGTTCTACGTTATGTTAGGAGCACCAACTGTATTATCGTGTATCGTCTTGTTAGTTCATCACGCGTTTCAACCTGTTCATAAATGTTTTTGTGTGCTTTTTCCCCAGGATTTACCCATCAGCTATCGATACGTCGCGGCCTGTTCCCTGGACACATGCGTGTACGTGATTGGTGGCTTCGATGGACGCGAGCGGCTGAACACCGTGTGCTTGTTAGACATCGCACATCGCGAAGAGGGTTGGCGGTGGCTTAGTCCGATGCATTTCAAACGAGGATTATCCGCGGCCTGTACGCATAAAGGTAAATTCACAGTCGGTCTGTCAAGCATCATAAAGACTGGTGATCCCATGCAAATAGGGGTGAAGGTAACGCGCGAGACTGCAATTTGATTAGGCGAAAATGCGTCCTTCTCCCTAGACAGCTGACCCCAGCGGGGAGGGATAAAACTACCTTTTGTACCATAGGTGATGATATGGAAATTGTCATGGCATATCCGGTTTGTCTTCGTTCAACATTGAGATGACTTTCTACGAATTCTACCCCCTTCAAATGAGCTAATAGTTAATGCTGTCAAAATAAGAGTAAAAAAATCACTATATTCTTTTGTACGGGTAATTCAACCACATGAACTTCTGAACAAGGACGAACAAGCCGGGTATAAACGTTATGGTTTTATCGAATTGCTATTGTCATCTTCAATTCGAAACTGCTTTGATTTCACCCACAAGGGAGATCATAATACATCGCGCGTTGTGATGTGATCACACGAGAGTCCAATCTATGTGGTTTCTCGACTCTTATTGGTTCAGTGTTCAGTTGAAGTGTTTAATGCCTGGCGCGGAAAATCCACATAGTTGAAAATAGAAAAAAGTGCAGAACATTTTAACAACTGTGTTATCTATCTATGAGATTACATGCCTGATCCAGCTAACGTGACGCACAGTCAAACTGCACGTGGAAGTATCCATTCAACATCGCTCGTATTATCTTTTCTCAACCGTACCTTCATGGAGCTTGATTAGACAGCGTTTTCTATACAACGACCGCTTATTTACCCGAGATATTCTGTTATAACAGACCAGTTTGTCAGCAGTCCTCATCAGTATGAAGGATGGCAATGCATCGGTAGCACATCCCTTACACGCGTGTGCGTTTGTATCTAACGCCGTGCTCAATTGATTTGCCAATGGTACTGTGCTGTATGCGGAAACACGCTGGAGTTTCACTACCATTTCCTCCCTTTTATATCTGTCTCTCTCTCTAGAGGTTGTTACTCCCGAATCGGACTGTTTAGTCATTCGAAAAGCTGTAGAACATGAAAACCCATGCGATTGTGATGTGTACATCCATGGTCGACATCGACCGAAGGAGGCCAACAATATCTGTCTCTGCTTGGTCAACATGACAGTATCTTAGCCCACGTGCAGTCAATGACTATACTGCGGTTTATGTGGATCAGGCGTGTAATTTCATACATGCAACCATGACACAATAAAATTCAAAAAAGATGGGTGAGGGATAGCCCTGAGATGCTACAAACATCCTGGATGATGAACAAGGAGTATTCGTAGCTCAGGATGTGATGGCGCTAGCATGTCCCTACGCCAACAGTGTATCATACTTTCAATCGTTTTCTATCAATTATTGCAACGACAGCAAGATGGCTTCATCGCGGCTTTCACCATCATACTTCAAACGGCCCCTTCACTTCGTAGATCAAATTGTTGTTGTTGTTGTTGTTGTTGGCCTCCTTCGGTCGATGTCGACTATGGATGTACATCACAATCGCATGAATTTCATGTTTTACAGCCTTTTGAATGACTAAACAGTCCGATTCGGGAGGAACAATCTCTCCCGCAGCGCTGGCAACGATTGTCAGAAGTCTGTTGTAGGGCGTCAGTTGCACACCGGCGGCGTGATCTGCGTCCAGCAGCCAAGAGCTCTATCTGCTCCTCCCCAGCTTGCAGACGACGCTTTACACAATGCCTCCAAAGTAAACACTCCAATAAAATACTGCATCGACGAGCGTTCACATTCAATACAGTTTCGTAACAAGTGATGCTCACAATCAGGTGTACATGCTGGTATCTGCCTTTATTTTCCGCGCCATCTTCCGGTGCCTAAATATTTCTGTTAGCGGCGTTTCTCAAAGCACCTGTTCTTTTCGACTTTGTGACTATTATCTGCAGAAATCCTTAAGTAATCTATCAATCATCGCTAAGCTTATGTTTTTCGTATTGGTTAACTATACTGATCCGATTGCTTCTGACTCATTTTTGTATCATCTGTTTACCTATTTCCCGTTGCTAGGTTTGATCTACGTGTGCGGAGGCTTCGACGGTCAATCGCGTCTCCGATCGTTGGAAGTGTACCATCCCAAAATCGATGAATGGCGCATCCTGGAAGACATGAACACCGCCCGTGAAGGCGCAGGTCTCGTAGTGGCTGATGACACGCTGTATTGTCTGGGTGGTTATGATGGATTCCATTTGTTGAATAGCATGGAAGCGTAGGTTTTGATTGTTTGCTGTTCGCGATTTCGGTGTCTCTGTGCCCGCTCGTTAATGAACAACGGTAGACAATTCGCTATACTTCTCACACGTCACATTATAGAAGACACGTCTCAATGTAGATCCGCATGTATTGTCGTTGGCTTTATTCAGTCAATGTCGACCATGCACATCCATCGCAAAAGCGTGTCACTTTCATGCTTCATAGTGTTTCAGATTAGTCTACAGTGCGTACTGTTTAGACTATCCGCATTTAAAATATGGTAAAGCATACGTATTTAGAAAAAACGGTGTAGAATGGCAAGCTGGGGAGATGCACATACAGCTCTTGGCTGCTGAACGCAGATCACGCCGCCGGCGTGCACCTGAAGCCCTACAACCGAGTTTTGACCATCGTTGCAATCGCTGCAGGAGAGATTCTTCCTCCCCAATCGGACTGTTTAGTCATTCAAAAAGCTGTAGAACATGGAAATTCATGCGATTGTGATGTGCATTCATGGTCAACATCGCCAGAAGGAGGCCAACAACAACAGAGTGGCAACCACAGCTAAAGCTGAACTTTGTCAACGTCAAAATACCGTCGAACAGTGGCGTCGTATGTAAACTAAGAAGAAGCTATGCAATTCTATTTAAATATTACGAATTAGTCGCTTGCCGATTCCCAACACTTTGGCGAGATCCACTGAGGGTTCCTGCTGTCGAAAGGGAAAACGAGAGCTCTTGGTCCGGAATAAACTCACCGCAGAACTTTGGGCGGACAAGATTTGTATGCTGTCATGCAATCCGCATGATGCCATCAGAAGCGTGTACTAATTTTAAAGGTATAAAACGTGTATCCCGCGTGCCATTGTTGTATATGGTTATTTGGTCAGTAAACTTGCCTTAACAATATCATTCCCGGTTACACGAATAACCGACAGATATCGAGTGCACCGGCGCGCGATAAACTTTTCCGCTCGTGTTGGTCAGTGCGTGCATTCTGCTTCTGTTCCGTGGAGCGCTGCTCGTCACCTTTATTTCTCTGGTATATGCATTTTCTTTGTTCACGTAAGAGCATAGCGTCAAAGGGTTGATCCGTGCGTTTAATTCGAACTCCAACTTCAACGGTTCACCTTTTCGGATTCTTATGAGCTATGCCATCTCCATCGACGCGTCACCGTGAATTATTCTCCGTATGTATAACTCACCCCTCATTATCGTCTGGTTTCTCGGCCTGGGCAAGCTGACAGTATCTTAGCCCACGTGCAGTCTATGACTGTGCGGCACTTTGCCTGGATCAGGCTTGTTATTTCATACCATACCACTCCCCTGCATTTATCATGCATTGTTATTGTAACTTTCAACCCGTAATCCACAGTTTCGGTTGAATAGACGCTAACAACAATGTTACAATATAATCGATTGGCTGACACCCTGTTCTTTATCGCTCAGTGTTCATCGGGCTATCGATAAGTACGGGCCTTACGATACCCAGAAAGTTGCCGATCAGCTTGCACACGTTAAGCTAGTTGGATCTCCTTTTAAGGATGCCACCCACCGACTTCCGAAATGGACACTATTTCCAACGCCACATTCCCATTGCCGTTGATCTCGTGGTTGCAAACCGTCACCTGACATTGCAGGAGACTACGAAGAAATTGGTTATATTCGTATACACGAATTTTCAGCTGTTACAATGTACAATTTATCGACTGAACGATGTTTCTTGTCCATCTTGATTGATCATTTCACACATGTGATCCAGTTTATTAGCAAATGCCGTAACCAAAAGTTTCACAAAAATTCCCGGAATCTCGTAATTCGTTCAAAAATGCAGGTCCAAAATTGACATAAGTAGGTACGAAAAATCGCCCACAGATAGCCTTAAAATTTAGCGAAAAATTGAAAGAAAACGTGTGTGGAAATTAATTTTACGCACGGCCGGTTTGAAGTCCCCACACATCTTAACATTGTCAACTAAAGACTCTTAGTAGTAACCTCTCCAACGTCGGCGCAGCTTGTATTCCACACTGGATTCGCCGCGATCAGGTATCACAATGGTTAGTTACACTCCAGCATCAATTCCGAAGCCGTGTTCATTGTCGGTATTGCAGCAAGCATCTTCTTGGAGTGTTTGCTTAATCTTGTATGCTGTCAAGTAGAGTGACGAGAAAAGCTTGTTATGATGCATGGCAGTGAAAGCCGCAAGGAAGCTGTCTTGCTGATGTGGCTCTACTCGTTTACAAAAAGTTGATTGAATGCATGTTGCATTCGAGGTGTAGGCACCTCACCCCAGAATCTGTAGCTATTTAAGTCCCATCCTTAGGGTTCTTTTCAATGATCGTATGACCATTAAGCATTCGGTACCTGCTACCCGTGTAATACTATCGCTGATAATAATGATGAGGCCTTATTTGAGATCAGCTTCTTTTAGCACAATCGCAACCAGCTTGTGCGTTCTCATGCGTATTCCCCCCTTCATCAAATCCCTTGAATCGTCATCATTCGACCTTTGATTGATTCCTGCGCAGGTTTGATTTAGCTCGTGGATCGTGGACCGTTTGCAAACCAATGTACATGCGTCGATCCGGTGCCGGCTGTGCCTTGCTCGGGGATACGATCTACGTGTGCGGCGGATACGGTGGTGCGGAAGGTCGTGGTCCTCTGCATTTGGACACGGTCGAGGCTTACAACACGCGTCTGCAACAATGGACTTTGGTGACTAGCATGAATGTGCCCCGATGTTACGTTGGCGCGTGTCCGATGGCTGGGAAAATTTACGTTGCGGCCGGGTGAGTTTCGCATGTGTTTGTCTATTGCGCACCATCACAAATGTGCAATTGGGTTGCACGAATGTGCGATTGTGAAGTATTGCATTACTTCATTGGTAACACCGTGTTAAATCGATTCGCCACCGGTAGCGAGCTGCATGCGGTTTGAGATAAAGGTTTTCCTTCCCCTATGTGGACCGCCTTCATCGACTTACGAGCTCCATCTACCTGAAGCATCCTGGTTTGAGGCACCAGTCATTCGCCTTCATCTCTTCTCTTGTCAGTAGAAACAGTCCCGCTGGTCACACAGGACCACGCGTGCAGGCCAGGAGCTGGACTTGATTGTCAGAGGCTATATGAGGCGCGCGCCCTTAGAGCATTTTTGAATTGGGAGCTTATCCCCAAAACCGCCCCGGCCGTGACAACCTTGGAACCTCCTCGATTTCAATGATTTTTAAATCCCCACGTGAATTTAATGAGGTTTCTTGTCCGTACTCGACATTTATTCTTACCGTTTTTATCGTTACTCCGCCACCCAGTACTCTCTATTTTCTTTTATGCTGAGACGACTTAAAATTTATACAGGCTGTGATCTTGACTTATGATTCTGCGCACCACGCAGCTTGGTTTGTGCACCATTTCACATCTTATAAGGTCACTTGCCTTACTGCCTACCAATGATTCACCGTTCAACGTTTTACAAACCCAGAAACCCGTCTCATTCTCGTTTTTTCCTCTTACTAATATTATCTTTTATTTTGGCAATAGGTACAACGGGAATAGCCTATTGGGCTCGGTTGAATCATACGATCCCATCGACAACCAATGGTGGCTTCACGATGACAGTCGCATGAACCACGAGCGTTGCGACACAGGAACCTGCGTTGTCCGCTTTCTTTCATGCGCAGAACCGCCAATCTCCAACACCCAACAAACAAACACCACCGCTTCTTCCAATCACTCCTCGTCTTCCACAACGACAACCACGACAGCGTCGGCATCCACCGGTCAGCGTTTAGCGATCCGTCGCCCATTGGTCAGGGAAGCCAGGGTTATGGGGGATCTTGGACATATTCGATCTGAGGCTTCTCGCTTGACATGGTCCGGTAGCTACCCGAGCCGTTCTCACGCACCTGGAATGCACGCGTTCTCAAGGCTGTCGTCCAATCCAATCGCCTCGATAAGTAACACATCGAGACCCAGTAGCACCCGTACACCTCTGGTTTGGCATACCCCCAATACATCCACTTGTCAAGCGTCTACTTTGCCCAACCTCAATTCGGAAAGTTTCAGTTCAACTGATGTACTGTCGCGTTCGTTCTTCTCACGATATCCTTGGACAGCGAGGCAATTGTTAGCGGTGTCTGGGGTCGCACAAGGTAGTTTGAACCGATGGTTGACACATTTTCCTGTCCCCCAAACTCTTACCACTGCCCCTCATCTGGTGCCATCGAGTGATTCGCTTCGATCCGCACCACCTCATGTCAACACCCCGACTTCCTTTCCTAATGACTCTCCGTTCTGTCCGCGAGCCAGTATTTTAACTGGTCAGTATCTTGAACGGCTTTCTCTTCAAAATATTACGGGAACAGACGCATCAAACTACGGGGCGGAGGACACATCTTCACCGTTCTCCCAACATCTCGGTACTCGCATACCGGGTTCGCTTGAAGACCATGGCAACACACCCACCACATCGAATAATCCTCCTCCTCTCGAATCATCGTCTTCACGTGAAAGCTCCTCGGAAAGTCCATTGTTAATTCCCCGATCGCATCATTCTGCACCGGAGAATGACTTGCATCGGACAATCTACGCCAATTTGTGTTCATCCATGGATGGGTTGAACGGTAATCCGTCCGACCAACATCCATGGTTATATGAAGATGAGCATTCGGATCTGGCAGGCCGTTCCGCGTTTCCGCATATGCGACCGGACAGTTCAACGACTCAATCGAACCCACGTCTCTCCCCAGCATCACCGGACGATCTGTTTGGACGACTCGGTTGTCTTGGGTTGAACGAAGATGAGGATGATGTAGATATGGGATCGGAAGATTCTGTGGACAATGAGGAATTCGGTATCAACACCGATACCACATTGATCAATAATCCCGATCTGACGGTTCTGTCCGACAATGTGTTCCATCCCACATCGGATGCTGTAGTCGGCGGTATACAAACAACCACTACTACCCCACGTTCCAGTCCATTAGAATCGCGTGAATCTCCTGCTAGTCCGGTTCTATCACAAGAGGCAAATGTTCCTCGCGCCACTTCCAAACGTGCAACCCTTCAACATCTTTTACCTCGACGCTACAGTGCCCTCGGTAATCAGTCTCCACAACGCAGTCCTGGAATGCGCACTCCATATGAAACGAGCTCCGTTGATTACAGAGGCTTGCTTGACTATACATCGGTGAGTTACACTTTTTCGTACAAATCCTGCTCCCGCACGTGTGTTTATCGTTCGCAGTTTAGCCATGCCTTCTCCCGTTGTCTATTAATTTATTGACCATATGCTGTTCTGGGATATCCCAAACAGATAATGGTGTCATTGTTTTTTATTCCATCATGGACTCGTCTTGTCTGCTTCTAGATAACAGCTTGAACGGTCATTAGATGTTACAATGATTTCTGTCTTTGTGTTAATTTGAATACATTTTGGACAGTTTAGACCTCCTGTTTCGTGCGGACCATTCCCCATGGCCTCCGATTTCCCATCTCATGTTCTTCACGATATCTGAATGAGCTACTTATACCGAGATGTGGATGACCAATGAAAGGAAGTCGCGGTTTTTATGTGCTGTTATTAGGTTATGCGGTCTGGCGAATGTGAATTGCGCTTAATCTTAATCTGTTTCAAAGTTCAAAGTGATTCAAAGTTGTAATGGTCTAAAAAGCATTTAGCTTAACAATAACCATAGGATGGAGTTATGAGGTATATACAATAAAAAAGAAGAACAGGAAAACTCATGTAGTGTAAATCGTATCAAAGTTTGGGTTGTCTCTCAAGTATTTGTCCAAATTAGCTTTAAAAATATCCAGGTTGGCTGAGTGTGTAACAGTGGAGGGGAGGGTGTTCCATGTGAAACTTACACGTACAGCATACGAATATCTTCGACAGTTCAGTCTTGAAGTGGGAATAAGCACTGTAAGTTCATGTTTCCGACTGGCACGGGGTGGCGAGCGTGTGAAAAGTTGGACAAGGGATGGTTAGGGACGTGCATAATATTGTACATCAGTATGAGGTCACCTCTTAGTCGACGACAGCGAAAGTCGAAAAGATTGAGACTCCTCAAACGTTCTTCATATGGTTTAGCAGCTAGTCCGGGTACAAGCTTTGTGGTTCGGTGGTAAATACGCTGCAGAAGATTGATGTCTTTCTGAATCCAGGGTGACCAAGCCTGAACAGCGTACTCCATCGCTGGTCTCAGATAGGTGTTCATGATACGGGGCACCGACTGATTGGAGAATCTGCCGAAAATTCGTCTCAATAACGCCAATACTTGTGACGCCTTTTTGTAAGCCGCTTTGCACTGCAGTGAAGTCTTCAGACTTGAACTGGTCCAAACACCCAAATCCTTCTCTTCAGTTGTCCAGACGAGTTGGTGGGACCCAAGAGTGTAGTTGTAATTCACGGTCTTTCCAATGTTTAACACCTTGCACTTTTGGAAGTTGAATGGTAGTTTGTTTCTCAGAGACCAATCGTGCAATGTGTTTAGATCCTTCTGCAAAGTTTCACAGTCATCATTTGTACGTATGCTTCTCCAAAGCTTTATATCGTCTGCAAATAACATAATCTTGCATTTAACACGCTCGGGAATGTCGTTTGCGTAGATCAAAAACAAAATCGGTCCGAGGACCGAACCCTGGGGCACTCCGCTCGTAATTTTGAATGGTTTCGATAAGGCGCCGTCAACTCTGACTTGGGCACTCCTGTCGCGTAAATAGTTTTCTAGCCAAGCAAGAAGTTTTCCTGTTATCCCGTGCAATTCAAGTTTCTGGATTAAAATACTATGATTGACGCGGTCGAAAGCCTTTGACATGTCTAAAAAGCATGCGTGGATGGAGTAACCATTGTCCACACACTTAGTCCAGTCGTTTAAAGTGAGCAAGAGGTTAGATAGACATGAGTGATGTTTCCTGAAACCGTGCTGTTCAGTCGCAAGCAGTCTATTGTTGCGTCACTTGGTCCCATCAAGACCATGGATGTGCAATCGTGCAGTACTTCTGTGCTGTGCGGCTAACACTGTGCTAAATTGATTGGCCACAGGTGGTGTGCTGCATGCTGAAACACGCTGGAGTCTCACTACCATCTTTATTCTCTATTTCTCATATCGGTCTAGGCCTGGGCAACCTGACAGTATCTCAGCCCACGTGCAGTCTTTGACTGTGCGGCACTTTGCCTGGATCAGGCTTGTGCTTTCAAACCATCATACCATACCATCAAGACCAGACCCGTGTATTCGTATCCTCTTCACACCTGACAAGTGAGCGCCAAGCGAACAATATCCATAATGATAAACCGACTAATGTAGAATTGCGTGATGTATTGTTGTCTTGTCGCTTGGCCTACTTCACTTCACTGGACGAATCTATTGTGACACATCATAGATAGCTGCGCTGCTCCGTAGTGTAATTCGCACTTGCGCTACGAGAAAGATTCATAAATGTGAGTTGAATGATTTGGTCTTTGACTCTACTTGCTCTTGATCGCTTACTTTGAAGGCGCAGGATTTATCGTCATCTTCAAGCTTGATGACTGCGGTTGTTACTTTCGGTTCCTAATTCACTGACGTCGAGTACTGCGTATTGGTTATTGGTCACTCCCGAACGGGACGGCATAGTCATGTGGATTATGTGATCATCATCCGGTTGCGATGTACGTCTGTGGTCGGATCGATCAGAGAAGGCAAACAACACCTCAGATGCATTCAACTGTACCGCGAAATCTGCTGCTTTCAAATTCAAACGCTTCTGAGTTTAATTATCACACGCAATTGTTTAAAAAAATTTCGTTTTTGTCACAAAATTCAGGTTTCTAATCGCAGTTAAGAGAAACACCCAGCCATCAATCCTGCATACGTTTGAGTATGGTATGGTATGAAAGCACAAGCCTGATCCAGGAAAAGTGCCGCACAGTCAGAGACTGCACGTGGGCTAAGTTACTGTCAGGTTGCCCAGGCCGAGACAGCTATGAGGATGGAAATAGAAATAGACATGGTAGTGAGACTCCAGCGTGTTTCAGCATGCAGCTCATTACCGTTGGCTAATTCATTTAGCACGATGTTAGCCATACAGCACAGAAATACTGCAGGATTGCACATCCGTGCACTTCTGATCGCAGTAGATGTGGCAGTTTGCTAACCTCTTAAACTATTTTCTCTCACATTATCGTGTAGATGATGCGCTGCCAGAAGTGACACATTTTTTAGATGTGCGTCTGGATTCACCCGTTTGCATTTATTTCACTTTCGCTTGTCAGATTTCATCTCATGTAGACGTCGAACAGCCATCAACGTCATCCGCTCAAATGTTCCAGTTAATGTCAGCCACGTCTGTTACTCGTGCAATGCCATCTGTCCGGTCTGAACGTTGCTCCTCGCCGAACGCAGCTCTAGGACAAGCTGCTTCCACCTCCGATCCGGTATTTCCAGCGTGTATGGAATCTGCGGGTGAACCGGTCGACAGAACTGCATCCCGTTCAGATGGTGAGGGCGAAGAAGATGAGAATGATCGCCTGTTTTCCGGTTTTACGAACCGGGCTGTTTCCCAACCGGATCAAGACGAACTCTAACCGGATCCCCGTTTTCGCCGCTACTTTAATTTCCCATTTCGTTTAAAATCTTTTCAAACATTTTTTTCTCTCTGTTGATTTTAACTTGTGGTCACCACCTTGACGACCAATTAATGAGATCTCGTACAAAACGCTGTTTTCTGTCCATACAGTTCTTTTCATTTTCATCTTCATCCGACTCCATTCGCTGACTGCCAACCACTTGGTCGTACATTCGTACGTTCGGAATTCATTTCCGTCCGCCGTCATATTACGGTATACCTGTTGTACGCTACGGGAATTGTCTCTCGCGTTATTCTTTAAATAAAAGGTTGTTCTTGTTGCTGATTCGTGTTTTCCTCGATGAACAGATCTGCTGATTGGTCGATTCGAGGGTGTTACGAAGGTGTGACGATTTAAATATCTTCATTGGTTTGATTGTAACACGCATTCTCTCGCAACGTCTAATTTTCTCGTGTTAAGAGCGAGCTGGAAATTTTATTATGGTGTATGGCGAACCGAGGCGAACATATGGGTTTTTGGGTATCAAAAATCCAGTTTACAAGGTAGCCAGGCGTGCTACACTTCATTTCGGTTGCGAAACATTATTGTTTCAAGCGGTAGATACGTGAGCGCGAAAATTCGTAGCCCGAGATATCTTTTTACACCTTTATAAAACTTTTCAAGATACGCTGGGAAAAACCGAGTAATTATCAGTTGCCACAAACATACCAGCAACACATGTGCTCATGTTTTACCAATAGCATCTAAGGAAAATTCAGGACATGTACTCAAACATAGCCGTGATCAACAATTTACGAAAATTACTTTGAGTCAGACCTACGTTCAACATGATTTATAATGACGTTTCCAGGCACTTATTACCACTACAGGTTTGTTCAATTATGCACACTTGTCGTTGAATATTAGCGCAACTATTAAAATATTTCCAAGTTATTAGACAGCTTTTTTAATCAAAACGTGTTTATATGGATGATATCTCGGTAATCTGACGATAATTTAAGTTATCGGTAGATGCATTTAAACATACAATGGACGAACGGTAGGAGATGTTGTTTTGGAATGTCATGCATGGAAATTATTTTATCTTATTTCCTTTGATGACAAACAAAAATAATATGAAAAATCCTTAGTAAAGTACATAAAACAAATGAATGCATTTGTTTTGGTATGAGTTACTTTTATGTTCGGTAACTTTTGTTCACCGTCTTTCCCATTCGATTGAAACGCTACAATGGATGCCTTAACCTTCAGATGATGATGGACATCTCTTGTCTCCCATTATTTAAGCACATCCCCGGCTTGCTATCTACGAAACAATTTTGGCAGTGACGGGTTCTCCAATTCACGTTTGAATCTAAGGCAACATTTTCATATTGTAGAATGATAAACTATTCTAATATGATGTCTGAGGACCTCATCGCGTGCATCTCAATAGACACATTGAAAAACTCGCAGGTGCCTTGTGTCTAGAGATTTTTCAACGCACATGTTGTTGGCCACCTTTGCTCAATATTGATCTCTGTTGTACATCACAAACGCATGTCGGTTTCATGATCAATTGCGATTCTTATAAATAAACATTCCGATTGGGAAGAACCGATATCTCTTACAGCACACAAAGCGATAGGTGGTACTCGGCGTCAGTTACACGCTGAAGTTGTGAAATACCATCAGCTCCCGAGAGTAGTTAATGCTCTTCCTCAGCTTGTGTAGTACGCTTTAAATTAACACGTAAGGAGCAAGTTTTTTCAACTCTCACATTCCTTGACACGAGATTTTGAATATCTTTTGCTAACAATATTCTCCCACAAGTGTGTCATGCGCACTGATCGATTTCCCGATTTCAGCTGTTCATAGTTTAGATATTTCGGAATACGAACTTTTTTCATTCTATGCAGCCTGCGTGCCCTATTGAAAAGAACGTTCTGTATATCAAAGTTATGTGTTGCTCACATCCTCCGAAATTACAATCCACTACCGCTTTCTGGCTGTTTGCCGTTATCAGGTGGAGACAGTAAGATTAGGTTCAGTGAGCCTTTGAACAGTGGATAAATGGTAAACAAGTGTATAGTTGAATGCCACTGGTGCATAGGGTTCGTACAACGAACCACAATGTTCAAACACAGAGGAGGATGTGAGCAACACATCACTTTGGTCATCCATAAGCGCCTTGAGTTGCTTGACCACGAATCACCATGTTATTTGTGTTTGAACATTGTGGTTTCGTTGTGCGAACCCTATGCACAGTGGCATTCAAGTCAACCTGTTCTGCATATCAGTTATAAATAGCACTTTAGCATTTGTTACTCATTCCAATCCCGATATGTTCAATATGCCACGGATGCTCTCCAAATGGAATCCATTCATTTTCGTTTGTGTCTTTTGTAAATGGTCTAGATTCAACTTTCGTACACATTTAATCTCTCAGTACAGTCACACTGTTTACCATCATTATTGTCCCAATTGTCAACGTTCATCTACCCAAACACGAGAGTTCAAACCGCACAAGATTTTAGCCTCATTAATCTCGGTGTCGGGCCAAAGGTTATCCATAGTGGCTAAAACAAGATATATGGAATGATGTGCTAGTTGAATTTAATAGTTTTCGAAATTAATTGGGGGGGCAATAGTTTCATGCTAATTGGAAACCCAAAATCTTTGCATACCGACAAAATGCAATAAATTTACACTAGAGTTGTTCTTGATTGTAAACAATGATGAATGATTCGTTAACAAATATCAGGTCATGGATTATCATTTCCCGTAATTTGGTGTGTGTTTTAAACTGTCTAGCCTAATGCGCTTGTGATCACGTTGATTGTGTGATTAAAGACCTGTTGTCGTCCAAAATGCGTGTTTCAGAAGCAGACTACTTTCATTGTTTAGATGATCACATGTAGATTAATGGAAAAGATTTAGATTTCAATATTCACTTTCTAGTCGAAAAACTTAACGAACATGGATTTATGGAGCGAATGGAAGCCAAATTTCTCCATAGTTTACAAACCCTTCCCGCTCATTCCAATCCGAGATATCAGAAAATTAAAATTGAATTTAAGTTGACCCTGCAAAGAAATTTGAAGCTCGCCAAAAGCGCATTTCGCTTACATGCGTAAGAAAAACGAAAACTCATTCACATTTACTGACTGGTGATAAAGAAAGTTTAGTTAATTGATTGAGGTGATATAAAGTCTGAGTTGTTTGCAACGCAGTGTGCTTTCATGTATACAGCGGAACATAGCCGCCCGATTTGAGAGATCAGCAGGATTCTTCAAATAATTGGGTAATTAATTTCCAAGTTAAGTTTCAATGTCTAGTAAGGTTTGACATACATTGAAAACCAGGTCCATTGTGAGATTCATCCGCATCAACACAAAGTACTACAATCTATCATTCCATCGTTCAATGGATTGCGCTTGCTTACCTAGGAGCTGGAAGCAA